>NW_026506816.1:0-34692 GCF_026875155.1 Cherax quadricarinatus
TCTTTGAAAGTATGAAAGTGGAGTGCGTGTCTCCGAGCTGGCCAGGTTGTATAATAAACCCCAATCAACCATCGCTACTATTGGTGGTACAGCTGCTGCTGCTGCTGTATCACCGTCAGCTGCTGCTGCACTGTCAGCTGCTGCTGCTGTACCACCGTCAGCTGCTCCTGCTGCTGTAGTACCGTCTGCTGCTGCTGTAGCATCATCTGCTGCTGCTGTAGCATCGTCTGCTGCTGCTGTAGCATCGTCTGTTGCTGCTGTTCCACCATCAGCTGCTGCTGCTGCTGTAGCATCATCTGCTGCTGCTGCTGCTGTAGCATCGTCTGCTGCTGCTGCTGCTGTAGCATCGTCTGCTGCTGCTGTAACATCGTCAGTTGCTGCTGTAGCATCGTCTGCTGCTGCTGTAGCATCGTCTGTTGCTGCTGTAGCATCGTCTGCTGCTGCTGCTGCTGCTGTAGCATCGTCTGCTGCTGCTGTAACATCGTCAGCTGCTGCTGCTGCTGCTGTAGCACCGTTGTTGGTGTGGCTTATTGAGAATACCAAGAAACAATTAACCCCAGAGGATTTGCCACCCAGGATAGCCCAAAAAAGTCAGTGTCATCGAAGACTGTCTAACTTATTTCCATTGGGGTCCTTAATCTTGTCTCCCAGGATGCAACCCACACCAGTCGACTAACACCCAGGTGAACAGGGAAAATGCCTGGAACTAGTGCTCATATTGGTGAATCTAGAGCCAGCAAAGGTTGGTTTGAGAGATTTAAGAATCGTAGTGACATACACAGTGTGATAAGGCCTGTTCTGGAAGAAAATACCAAACAGGACCTACAGTACTCAGGAGGAAAAGGCACTCCCAGGACACAGTGTCTCATCAGTCATTGCTGCATCTTCAATAAAGGTAAGTGTCATTTATTCTTCATTTAGTAGAGTAGTACATGCACAATGTATATTGTGCATGTACTACTCTACTATTGTGCATGTATCCTTCTCTTTGTGTGTAGGAAAATGTATATTTCATGTGGTAAAATTTTTTTTTTCAAACTTTTGGGTGTCTTGCACGGATTAATTTGATTTCCATTATTTCTTATGGGGAAAATTCATTCACATAGCGAACATTTCGCATAACAGCCAGCCCTCTTGCACGGATTAAGGTCGCTATGCGGGGGTCCACTGTAATTGACAACCAGCATGGTTTCAGGGAAGGAAAATCCTGTGTCACAAACCTACTAGAGTTTTATGACAAGGTGACAGAAGTAAGACAAGAGAGAGAAGGGTGGATCGACTGCATTTTTTTGGACTGCAAAAAGGCCTTCGACACAGTTCCTCACAAAAGGTTACTGAAAAAGCTAGAAGATCAGGCACACATAACAGGAAAGGCACTGCAATGGATCAGAGAATACCTGACAGGGAGGCAACAACGAGTCATGGTACGTGACGAGGTGTCAGAGTGGGCGATTGTGACAAGCGGGGTTCCACAGGGGTCAGTCCTAGGACCTGTGCTGTTCTTGGTATATGTGAACGACATAACGGAAGGGATAGACTCAGAAGTGTCCTTGTTTGCAGATGATGTGAAGTTAATGAGAAGAATCAAATCGGATGAGGATCAGGCAGGACTACAAAGAGACCTGGACAGGCTGCAAGCCTGGTCCAGCAACTGGCTCCTTGAGTTTAACCCTGCCAAATGCAAAGTCATGAAGATTGGGGAAGGGCAAAGAAGACCGCAGACACAATATAGTTTAGATGGCCAAAGACTGCAAACCTCACTCAAGGAAAAAGATCTGGGGGTGAGTATAACACCGAGCATATCTCCTGAGGCGCACATAAATCAGATAACTGCTGCAGCATACGGGCGCCTGGCAAACCTACGGATAGCGTTCCGATACCTCATAAGGAGTCGTTCAAGACCCTGTATACCATTTACGTCAGGCCCATACTGGAGTATGCAGCACCAGTTTGGAATCCACACCTAGTCAAGCACGTCAAGAAATTAGAGAAAGTGCAAAGGTTTGCAACAAGACTAGTCCCAGAGCTACGGGGATTGTCCTACGAAGAAAGGTTGAGGGAAATCGGCCTGACGACACTGGAGGCCAGGAGGGTCACGGGAGACATGATAACGACATATAAAATACTGCGCGGAATAGACAAGGTGGACAAAGACAGGATGTTCCAGAGATGGGACACAGACACAAGAGGTCACAATTGGAAGTTGAAGACTCAGATGAATCGAAGGGATGTTAGGAAGTATTTCTTCAGTCATAGAGTAGTCAAGTCATGGAATAGTCTAGAAAGTGAAGTAGTGGAGGCGGGAACCATACATAGTTTTAAGGCGAGGTATGATAAAGCTCATGTAGCAGGGAGAGAGAGGACCTAGTAGCAATCAGTGAAGAGGCGGGGCCAGGAGCTATGACTCGACCCCTGCAACCACAAATAGGTGAGTACACACACACACACACACACACACACACACACACACACACACACACACACACACACACACACACACACACACACCCCACACACACACCACACACACACCAACACACACACACACCACACACACACACACACACCCACACACACACACACACACACACACACACACACACACACACACACACACACACACACACACACACACACACACACACATACACACACACACACACACACACACACACACACACACACACAACACACCACAACACACACACACACAACACACCACACACACACCACAACACACACACACACACACACACACACACACACACAACACACACACACACACACACAAACACACACACACACACACACACACACACACCACACACACACACACACACACACACACACACACACCACACACACACCACACACACACACACCACACACACACACACCACACACACACACACACACACACACACACACACACACACACACACACACCACACACACACACCACACACACACACCACACACACACACCACACACACACACCACACACACACACCAACACACACACCACACACACACACCACACACACACACCACACACACACACCACACACACACACACACACACACACACACACACACACACAAAAACACCAACCACACACACACATACCACACACCCAACCACAACAAAACCACACCCACACACACACATCCCACAACACAACACAACCACACACAAAACACACACACACATGCACACACCAACACGGCGCACACACACGCACACACACACACACGTGCGCCACACACACTGCGCACACACACGTGCACAAAAACACACTGCACACACACACGCGCACACCACCGCGCACCACACCCCCGGCGCACACCGCGCACACGCCGCACACACCGCGCACCCCGCGCACACACCCACACACCCCCACCACACCCACATCACCCACACCACGCCCACACACACAAAAAACCACACACACCACACACACACACACACACACACACAACACACTTTTTTCCAGTTCCCTAAGTTAATAAAAAGGAAATTATTTTTATAATGAGAAGTTCAGAACCCCACCAACTGGCGCTGTGAAGGATTTTCCCTGTTTTGCTTCCCTTTACGTAATATTTTGCCAAAAACTCTCTACCAGGGGCCCCAAAGAAAGTATGTGCAAAGGCAGTGCTGAATAGAAAATATGTCCAGGGAAAAACCCTTTTTCAGGTCCAGAGGCCAAAATTTCAAAGGGTGCGCCAGTGCCCCCAAGAATTTTCAAAAATTTTTTCTATAAAATGGGAAATCTTTTTCTAAAACAAATAAAAAAAAAAGTAAAAAATTTGATGGAAAAATTGATGAAATTATGCTCCACAAATTTTGATGTGTCACAAATTTTTTAACGCATGGGCTTTTTTTGCGACTTTGACTCCCATTTTAGGCCCAAATTTCCCTTATTCCATTGACCCAAAATTCTTTGCTATTTTACTAGTGTTACTTCTATTTTTTCATTGAGCACAAAAACGCCAAGTCAACTGTTTTTAATACAAAAAGTGATTGGAAAATTATATTTTGGCCAATTTAATGCAAAGTTCAAAAGTTCCAATTTCAAAATAGGGTCCCAAATAAAAAATGTGGCTTTCCCGGCACTAAACTAACATTTCCTCTGTTCATTATATTTTTCAGGGTTTTCTAATGAATTCCCTTTTTATTTTTTATTCACACAAAGAATTTTTATTCAAACCAAAAAATAAAAGATTTACTGTTATGCAATATTGTAATAATTGTATAAATAACATCACCACATTTGTGAACGTATATTAGACCCACCAGTATTAGACGTGTGAGGTCATTTGTTTACTTTTGAACATTGGCAAAAATTTTACATTTCTGCTACTTTGATCTCAGTTTCAAACCATTTCCAGTACTAAAGCCAATCAAAATCATCTCTGTTTCTGTAATATATCTTCCATTCTATCAAGAAATCGCAAATACAGTGGACCCTCAGATAACGATATTAATCCGTTCCTGAAAGCTCATCGTTAGATGAAATTATCGTTTGCTGAATTAATGGAAACCAAATTAATCCATGCAAGACACCCCAAAGTATGAAAAAAAAAATTACCACATGAAGTATTAATTTTAATACACACAAGCTGACACTTACCTTTATTGAAGATCTGGTGATGATTGATGGGATGGGAGGAGGGGAGAGTTTGGAAGTTGTTAATGTTTAGAAGGGGAGTCCCCTTCCATTAGGACTTGAGGTATCAAGTCCTTTTCCGGGGTTACTCCCCTTCTTCTTTTAATGCCACTAGGACCAGCTTGAGAGTCACTGGACCTCTGTCCCACAACATACCTGTCCTTAGAGGACTGTACCTCCTGTTCCTTTATGACATTCCTAAAGTGGTTCACAACATTGTCATTGTAATAGTCACCAGCATGGCTTGCAATAGCTGTGTGAGGGTGATTTTCATCAAAAAAGGTTTGCACCTCAAGCCACTTTGCACACGTTTCCTTAATCTTTGAGGTAGGCAACTTCTTCAATTTCTCTATCCCCTCCTCCGAAGCATTTTCCTTAGGTCTGGCCTCTTGCTGTTGAAGATGATCTTGCAGCTCATCAGTGGTTAATTCTTCATTGTCCTCCTCCACCAACTCTTCCACATCCTCCCCACTAACCTCCAACCCCAAGGACTTCCCCAATGCCACAATTGATTCCACAACTGGCATACAGTTCTCAGGGTTAACCTCAAATCCTTCAAAATCCCTTTTGTCTACACATTCTGGCCACAGTTTCTTCCAAGCAGGTTCAAGGCCCTTATCACTCCCCCCAACCTTTACCTATAATTTTACACAATTGAGGGGCAAATACTCTCCAAAACTCTCTTAAGTCAATTGGGTTTCTGGGGTCACTCAAACATTTTTTAAACATAGTTTTTGTGTACAGTTTTTTGAAGTTTGAAATGACCTCTGGTCGGGGCCTCGGGAGAGGAATGGGGAGGCAAAAACTTGCCCTTTAAATGAAGCTCATGTCCCCAGAAGCGCTCCCCAAAGTCTAAAGGATGCCCCAGGAGCATTGCTAATCCCAAGGCATTAAGGTCCAATTTATTTTTCCAGGGGGTAATTCTTCCAGGGGGGGAAAACAGGGTGTAACCAGTCATAAAAAGGTCTCTTTGACCCATGCCTTACTGTTTGCCCTCCACTCACACACAAATTAGCCTTTGGGGACTTTTTTTTCCCTAAAACACTCGGGGATTTAAAATGATACCCCAATAAAGGCTTCACTTTGAATCACCCTAGCATTGGCACACATCAACGAGAAACCGTCTTTTATAGGGTTATGCCTCCTGAGTAATTTAGGCCTTTTGGCATTTTTTCCAAAACAGCCTGTTTTTTGTCGCAATTAAACATTTTTCGGTTTCAATTTTTCACTGTTTTTGTAATCCTTAATTCCTTCACATTTTTTTCAGCCCCTTTGGGTCCAACTGGCAGCCCACCTCCTTTTCACACTTGTATGCCACTACGATTCTTAACCTTTCAGGTCCAAGGCCAAATCGAAGTCACCACCAGGCCCCAAAAAATTTTGAAAAAAAAAAAAAAAAATTTTCTTACGAATTTAAAGAGCATATTTTGTAAGGGGAATAAAACAAAAAAAAATTTGAATCTGACAGTACTTACCGGATACAGTGCCAAGAAGTTTAAGAAAATGTGTGGTGGTGGGAACCGACAAATTCCCATACCTATTTTATTATTTTTTTGTTTTGTTTTTTTTTCTTTTCTTTTCCAATTTTTTTTTTATTCCTACTAAAATTTGGGGGGCCAAGACCCAAACTGTAATTTAATTGATATATAATGCTCCTGTATTGAACACAAAAACCGCACAAATTATTATCAATTTTTGTTTTACCACTGTTGTTTATTCAATAAACATGCACAAAATATTGTATAATATAATGTTCTATCATATATTTACATATTTACAATCACTGGACATGGTTTTAGAACTGCTGGAGCTTGTGGAACTCCTTGAACAAGGCACCATGCACAGAGGACCCTTACATTCCTCACACATAAACGAGTGTCTTTGCGTCTTTGTTGCTGTCTTTTTTGTTTGTGCACAGACAATGATCTCTTCTGAGCAATTTTTTTTGGGGGTTGAAGAAGCTGTATTATGAAATGATCACCTTCTCTCCTCAAACGCTTGGGTAATTGTGATGAATTCGAGGACCATGTTGTATTGCAGGTGTTTTTACCTGGTACTTATTATGAGTTGTCTGACAACAGACAAACAAAATTCACCATCGGTGGTCTGTTACCAGTTTTTTATTTGGTACATATTTTATGATTCAGCATTAAAAATGTCCATGAGAGGGAAGAAAAGTTTCATGTACCACTTGTAACTCTTACAAAACACAGTCAACAAAACCAATCTGCATGTCACACTTTGTAAACCAAGCGCATGTTTTGTGTAAAATCAATCACTGACACTGGTTTTCGAATACGTTTATTAGTCACTCGATCAACTTCGCCACTGTCTTTATTTCATTATGGTGAATAGTTGTCAACAATGTGACATTTTCGTTTGTCATGCCACCGTAATGCCATGATGTCATTGGCAGTAAACACCTGTACGTCATCACCACGAAAAACACCTGCGTTGGCCTGGGCATATGTTTACGATTAGAACGCACTGTGCAACACACATCTGTTGTTCACTCGCATGAAAAACACTTTTGGTAATGGGCTTGTGTACAAGTATCCGTATATAATGTATGGCCCTTACCAGATAAGTGCCATCATGTTTCTCACTACGTCACCTGAGATTCCCATAACTCTTGGTATCTTTTTAATGTTTTACTACCCGTGTATACAAAATATCAACACCAGGCCCCCTGTCACAATCAGAGTACAAACAATTTTATACAAAGCGGTTCCTTCCTTGCTCGGTATATTACTGCTGAATGACAGTCTACCTTTGAACAAAATCAAAAGACTCGTCAATTACAAAGATTCTTGAATGGATAAAAGTATATCCCTGAACTTTTGTTTGAGATACCTGAAAACATTTCTAATCTTGTATAACCCGTCACTTCTGTCAGGGCCTGGTTTTGTCAGAGAAGTGCAACAAATCACTTGTTCTCTCTAGGCTGGAATACTGCTGTACATTAACATCTCCATTCAAAGCAGGTGAAATCGCAGATCTAGAAAAGTGTACAGAGATCCTTTACTGCAGTATAAGATCTGTCAAGCACCTTAACTACTGGGAACGCTTGGAAGCACTTGACTTGTACTCGTTGGAACGCAGGAGGGAGAGATATATCATAATCTACACTTGGAAAATCTTGGAAGGAATGATCCCAAATCTGCTCACAAAAATCACCCCCTACGAAAGTAAAAGACTGGGCAGGCGATGCAAAATGCCGCCAATAAAAAGTGGGGGCGCCATTGGTACACTGTTCAACAGCCTCCCATCAAGCATAGGGGGAATTGCCAATAAACCCCTGGCTGCCTTCAAGAGAGAGTGGACAGATACCTAAAGTCAGTGCCGGATCAGCCGGGCTGTGGCTCGTACGTTGGACTGCGTGCGGCCAGCAGTAACAGCTAGTTGATCAGGCCCCGATCCATCGGAGGCCTGGTCATGGACGGGCCGCGGGGGCGTTGATCCCGGAATAACCTCCAGGTAACCTCCAGGTACGTAAAAAGTAAGTAAACTGTTCACTGGGTTTTTTTTCACTGAAGGATGGGTACAAATTAGCCGTCTGTGGACCAGTAATGCTTTATATTATGCTTATAGACGTGAAAGGGATAAGCATTATTGTGCAAAAAGCAAATACATTTCTGCAACAGTCGTCTCTTTCCACTGTGGGAGTCTTGACTGTGGTGATAAGATCGTATTTGCCATGGTGTACTGAAAATACTTATTACTTTCCTGGCAATAATTTCCATCAATGGTGGTCAAAGAATAATTCAAAGAATTCCATTCATTGGCCGGGGTCCGGGGGGACAGGTAGGTAAAATTTCCACTTTGAGAGTATCAAAGTGGTGAGGGCGGGGGAACAAAATTGGGTTTTTTGCTGCCAAATCCCGAAGGGTTTTGGGGTGGATACGGACATTTTGGGGGTTTACGGGGGTTGTGGTTTTTTTGGGGGTGGTGGCTGCGCTCCGCTTTGTCTTGAATGACGAGTCAGCAGGTGGGTCCCCGCGTGGCCAGTGAGTCCGCATGGGGGGCCCATCCACCCCCCCACTAACACCATCCCGATCCCTGTGGCCCTCCATGCCAATTTTAGCCCATCATCCTCACTACCTACCTAAAACGGTGGTAGGGCCCACGGGATGACCCCGGGATTTACCCCGTCCCTGGGCACAGCATGGGTAAATACCCACGCATGCGGCGGCGAACTTCACCTTCATGGTGAATATTTTCCTCATACCCTACTCGAATGACGTCGAGCGCAATAAAAACCCCCTCCACTCGAATCTCGTCATTTTGAAGTCAGAGGCCCGGCCACAGGAAAATATTAGTTTTTTTCTTCTTTAGGAACACCCGACCCTGAGTCCGGGGCCCCCACCAGAGGTAGAGGTCGAGGGCGTCGGGTTTTTGCCTATTATCGATATCCTGGTCATTATTTTCGGGCACTAAAAATTTTCAAAGCTGTGAATTCGCTTTATTTCATTCCATCATTTTTCAGAACTATCAGACAGGAAGGGAAGTCCCCAAATTTTGGGGGGTGGAGCTACTTCGAGAGGGATGGTGAAAAGGGTGAAGACCCCGGGGTTCCCCCCAAAGTATGCAGGCACCTAATTTTTTGTTTTCGGCGCACACCACGGGGCCCGACCCATTCTCCACATGTAGGCCCATGAGGCTTTGCGCTAAATTTGACGGCGCAGAATTTTTGGGGAATTCGGGTTTGGACTTTACCCAAAGCCTAATCTGGACGGACCCCGAAAGGGGTTTAAAACTCTCAAACCAACCTTTTGGGGGCCTTTAAAATTTACTCACATCACCACTAGTTGCAGGCATTTTTCTAATTAAATCCTCATGCAATTTCCTAGCCTTTTCACATATGATCGCTTGAGAGATGCATCTCCGCTATCTGTTTTTTCGTTTATCCACACCAATAACAGTCTCTCAACATCTTCTATCACTTGTGATCTTTATTTGAAAACAAGTTGCCCCTTTTGCAAGAACAGCTTCCTTGATTGTCGTTTTCTTGGGCCACAAAGTAGCGTGGTTGATAGGGGTGTGGTTATACAACCTGGCCAGCTCCAAGGCACGCACTCCACTTTCGTACTTAGTAATTATCTTTTTTTTTCATATCCATAGTAATTCTCCCCCTTTTTTTCCTGCAGGGTTGGCACTAGAAGCTTTCTTGGGGCCCATGGTGACTTATTTTGCAGGTGCAATCACTAAAACGCTGGGGATAATACGAAATGTTCCAAATTGTATGCATGGATGCGACCACACTGGCTGACTTGTAAAGACTGGCACCCACGGACAACTGGGCGCACTCAGGCCACACTGGGGCGCGTCTCGAACGAATCACGTTGGGCGAGTTTTTTAGTGTTAGCTGAGGCAAAATTTTGCGTAAAAAAGTATCATTGGCTGGATTTAACGGGTTTGCTGATGCCATCGTTAGCTGAGGGTCCACTGTACAAGTATAAAAAACAATGAAAAACACTGCAAAGTCGCTGTTTTAATCGAAAACTACGGTCCCCAGTTTTTTCTCTCGTTAATGCACTGTGTGCTGCAGGATTTGTTTCATGTGGTGCACACATATCACATAGATGTATTCTCTCATATCTTGGCAAAAAATTTTCCACTACAGCTTATCAGAGTGAGCTGAGCTCATGGGGATGGATCTTTCGGTTTGACCCTCAATGTAAAGCCATAGATCTACAGCAGGACCCTGAAAGGGTTAAAGCATGAAATCGTAGATAAACAATGAGGTATATGTAGGTTTAGGGGGAAGCGGGAAGCTTGCTTGTGACTTGGGTTTGCTCTGTAACTTTAAGCAAAAATTGACCAAGTGACGGCTCCTATTCAAAAAATTTATACATGTTGGGACACTCGTAACTGAGGTTTCCACTGTAGTGTATCTTATTCAGTAAACTGGCCATTTGGATGAAATGATATGAATTGCTGATAAACCAAAGGAATGCCTTTAACCCTTTGATGACACACAACCTCAAATCCTGAAGTGTCCTCCTGGTGTCTAAAAAATTCTAGGAAAATTTTTGTTTTTTTGAAATCATAGAGAAACTTTTTCTGAGTGTAATGACCAACCAAAAGTACAAAATGTGATCAAAAACCTTACCGAATTATGCTCCCGCGAAAGTTAGCGGTCTCTGGATATGTACGCATTGGCAATTTAGGCGCGAATTTGAGCCCTATTTTCGGCCGATTCCATTATTCCATACTAAAGAAACTCATAGCTATTTCCTGTAGAAACTTCATTTTTCTTCTATCATATTGTACAAGAAACTGCCCATTTACTGATTCAAACTGTGCCCAATAAAGTGGTCAGAACTTGGCAATTTGGCCAACTCACACAAATTAAAAAAAGATGGCCAATTTCAAAATAGGGTCCAGAATAAACAATGCAGACATTCTTGGCACTAAAAAACATATCCTCTGTTCATTAGTCACGTCTCCAAACCCCTCTTCTTATTTTACACTTGCTTTTTATTTTGATGTTTGATTCACACAAAAAAAAGAAGATTAACTGTTATGAAACTACTGCATATGTAAAAATGGTATAAATAATATCAGTCCACTAGTGAAGATATTAGACTCTCACCATTTGATGAGTATGGTGGGACGTGTGGTGTGATTTGTTTACTCCTGAACATTGGAAAAAATCGAACATTTTCCGCTAGTTAGAGCGCAATTTCAAGTTGTTTTCATCGTGAAACTAATCCAAAATTACTCTATTTCTGTAATATGTTCTCCATTCTATCAAAAATACCCAAGAAAATGAGAATAAAACTAAACCAAAATACAATAGGAAAATACACCTCAAAGGCGGTGTTTTAATCAAAAAAACACAAAGTTTTTTCTCCTCCACACATGCGTGCTGCAGGATTTTTTTATACAGTCACACTGACCCACAGACCCATTCTCTCACATGTTGGCCTACCACTTTCCCTCCCCTCCTGCTTGATTTTGAAGCCACCAAGAATTATGAGTATACATAATAATGTCCGAAACACTGGCTTTCGCAAAACATATAAGTATTCTGCTGAAACAGTCAAAGGGTTAAAGGCAAGCATATTATTACACATTCTTCATACTTATGTTGAACATCCTTGTCATATTTTATCAGGATTGAAAGCAATCAAGATAATGGATTAACCACTTGTCACTTATTGTCCACAAAATATGGTTATAGTGACTTTTGTCACCACGACAGGTTCACCATGTTATCAACTGTTTCACTTCATTTTGTGACTGGATATGTAAACTTATTTTTTGTAACCTCTGTAGTCAGTTATTTGTGGCTACTAAAGTAGCTCCATCCTTTTTATATTTTCGACAGTGAAACAAGTAGTGACTGTCAAC
The DNA here is from genome assembly GCF_026875155.1 of Cherax quadricarinatus. NCBI lineage: Eukaryota > Metazoa > Arthropoda > Malacostraca > Decapoda > Parastacidae > Cherax > Cherax quadricarinatus. The sequence goes on from NW_026506816.1 coordinate 12,025, forward strand.
CTTTCACAGTATTCCTCATTCTTTAAGGCATTTCAGATGTGATTTTGTAAGAGAAGATTTTTGCATATGGTTAAATTGTTTGAAGGCTGGGAAAAATCCCCTAGGTTAAACATATTAAAGAGGTTATAGAGTTTGAGCTCAGTAAAATGGAATTTTGTTAGCGAAGACTGGAGTAAGTTCTTTTTTTCAGTGTTATACATATACTTAACAATGATTAGATGTTAAAGTATTCATATACTTAACAATGATTAGATGGTCAAAAAAGTTTTTTCAGTTATAACCAGGTTTATCACATTGGCAAGGTTTTTGACTCTATCAGTTGGCAGTAATGAAAAGCTCAGATCCTGGTGCTACTGAGATGCATGAAGTTTGGGATCACCACCACAGATGAAGGGTATGCTATGTGATAAGTTCCCTTCTGCACCCAATTGTCCGTTGCTTCTGTAGCAAATTGATATTCAGCAAGGAAATGATGCCAGAGTTTGCAAAGTAAAGTGAAAGTAAGTGATACAGATATATACAGTAGATCCTGTCTTAATGATATTTCACTACCTACACAACCGTTAGTGTTTTTGAAACACCTTTAACTATAATACTTAGGTGAGCAACATGCTCTGCAAACTATGATCAGTGCAGATACAGTCAGAAATTATTTTAAATAATGTTTTGTCATTTTTTTACCAAATGCATTCATAATTTGTTAATGATGCTCATTCTAAGCAGGTGTAATTGACTCTCATTTGTTTTGGTAAGCTGGTCAAGAATTGTACATAGGTTTAATAATAATGATTTTCTATAAACGAATTAAAATATTTTTCTTTGTTAATTTTTTATGAATGCATTGGCATTTTAAATATTGTAAGCATGTTATAAAGTTTTCTTTTTTTTAGTAGATTGGTAAAGAACTGAAAGACTAAAGAATTATATTATTTTAAAATTGGGCTAAAATAGCCACTAGCATTCCCCACATACTAGACATATTTTAGTGGTTGAGGTACGGGACTTACCACTCCCTCCTTCCCTCAGCTATATCAATAGCTCACCACACATTTTCCCCCCTTCCTTCATTCTCTTCCACATTCTTCCTTTCCAACACTTCATTATACCCTTGGCTTGGGAGTTCAAGAGAGTGGATTTTTGCAAAAGCAGAGCTTTGCTATAACTTCTTTACATGTAGGCCAGCTTGTTATTTTTTTTTTTTTACCACAATTCCTTGTTCAAAGAAGAGTCTGAAGAGAAAATTCTGGTGTCAATCTCCTTCCTTGTCAACAAAAAAATTATGGTTAAGGCTTTTAACTTCCTTGAATATTTCACCACCCATTTGTACTAAAGTAGAATGTTCCTTCCTGTTATCAAGAATGTCTGATGTGAAACATATTAGACATCAAATTGAGAATATCAAATCATTGAATTTGTTTGCAACTGCGTCAGTTTATTTTTGTCACAACGTATTAAGCCTAAATACTTTTCTTTATGGGGGGGGGAGTGAATAATCTGCTATATTAACAGAGGAATTTAACTCTCATTATTCAGATAAATTTTTCAGTAAATCATCTTACTTTTCAAATGCAAATCATTATTTTAATTTGCTTATACAAATTTAAATGTGACTGGTGATGTTATAGAGAAATATTGTCATGAAAATGGCATCTAACATTGATCTGAGGTAGTTTGAGAGGTTTCATTCTCAGAAAAATAAAAATGTCTTAATTTGTGTCATGTTATTTCACAAATAATTTTTTTTTTAGGAATTACATATGGGAAAATATTCACGCTACCATTCGAAAGATGAACAAACATGTTGATTTGACGATTACAACGGGGAGGTTAGTGGAGGCCCGTGATCATCGAACTGGAATGCTTCCGACGATTCATCTTCAGAAGATAAGACCAGCTTCCACGACCTAGTGAAGAAGAAATAGAAAGAATGGAAGAAAAGCTTTAAGCTACTCAGGCTGATCCAAAGAATCTCTTCCTTATCATATTTCAAAGTAAGCTTTTCTTTTTATTGAATATTAGGTACAATGTGCACGTGTGGTGGTGCACAGAAGTGCACATGCGTGTGATGTGTTGTGTGCATGCTCATTTATGTTGGTATTCCTGGATAATATGCAATAGTCAGGTACAATACGTACTAATTTCCAAATGTTCTTCTGTTCCTTAAAACCTAGGACCAGTTTTTTTTTCCAGGCATAAGGGGTGCCTTGTACAGTGACCCCCGGATTAAGAGTCTTGGAAAAAGTATATTTTTGGAATAAGTGACGTTTTGCGACAAAATAATGCTCCAGTGAACGTCACTGAACTCGGTATAATCATTCGTGACGGGGCCTGAGCTGCCCACACCCATGTACAGCCAGTGAGGACGAGCCCCATGTGTTTCATCCAATACATTTTGTGCATATTTCCATTCTTTTTAGTCTTGTAACTGCTAAAATAAGCCACCATGAGCCCTAAGAAAAGCTGCTAGTGCCAGCCAGGCCCTTGGTAAAGGCTGAGAGGGGGGAGAAAGTTGCCTTTTTTCAGTGATTCGCACATATGTACAGTGGACCCATAGTTTATCAGCCGTAATCCATTCCAGAAGCTCGACTAAACAAAATGGCCGAAACTGAATAAAATTTCCCATAAGAATAATGTAAATCCACCTACCACCGGACTTAAGACCTGTCAACTTAAAAACGCCACTTCGACTTACGACCGTGTTTTTTTATGCCATAATTTCTGGGAAATAAACAACTATTTGTGTTGTACAACAGTTTTATATCCTAAACCTTAGACAGTATAAAATACAGTGCAAACAGCATAAAAAGTAAAGAAAAACATGAAATAACCAAATAAAACAATAAAATAAGCATTACAAAAATGTAAGTTGATATGCATAGTAAAGTTCGCCTTATGCCCATTTCGACGTACGACTGGTTGTCTCGAACCGAACTACTCATCGTAAGTCGATGGTAGGTGTACAATTAAACCATTCCAGACAAGAAAAAATATTCACCAAAACAAATAATTTTTTAACAATTAAATCAGTAGGCTTACTACTGGAATGCTTACTACACTTCTGCATGCCCCTCTAACACTCCTGCATGCCTGCATACACTCCTGCATGCTGCAACACTTCCTGCTGCCTGCAACACTTCCTGCATGCCTGCTACACTTCTGCATGCCCTGCTACACTTTCCTGCATGCCTCTTTACACTTCCTGCAATGCCTACTCTTCCCTGCCATGCCTGCTACACTCCCTGCATACCTGCTACAACTCCCTGCATGCCTGTTACAAACTCACTGCATGCCTGCTACACTCCCTGCATGCCTGTTACACTCACATGCATGTCTGCTACACTTCCTGCAATGCCACTACACTCCCGTGCATACCTGCTACACTCCCTGCATGCCAGATTTACACTCATTGCATGCCTGCTACACATCCTGCATACCCTGTAATACTCAATTTATGTCTGCTACACTCCCCTGCATGCCTGCTACACTTACTGCATTGCCTGTTACACTTCCTGCATGACCGCTACACTCCCTGCATGCCTGCTAACACTTCCTGCCATCCTGCTACACTCCCTGCAAGCCCTGCTACACTCCCGCATGCCTGCTTACAACAACTTCCTGCATTGCCTACTTACACTCCCCTGCATGCCCTACTACACTCCTGCATGCTGCTAACACTCCCTGTATGCCTTCTACACTCCCTGCATGCCTGCAAGACACTTCCGCATGCCTGCTACACTCCCTGCATGCCTTCTACACTCCCTGCATGCCTGCTACACTTCACTCTTAAATTCATGGCGTTTCTCACTTTCCTTTACCACAAAACTATACGGGAATTGCCATTTTAGCCCATGGTTACTTATTTCGCAGTTTGCACGGCGAAAAACCCACAAATAATGGAAAACAAGTGAAATGTTTTGATGTATTCTGCACTGCAAGACAGCCAAACGACGTGCACAAGCGGCCCCAGCCTGGGACGGTATGCGTCCGAAACGGCCGATCACAGGAGGCCGAAAAACCACCAATCACCGAGTTGGCCTGATGACAGGAACGGCCGATAAACCAGGGTCCCACTGTGCAGTTCTAAACAGCAGGAGTCTATAAGGGCTATAGTGCCAGCCACAATAAAGTGTAAAGCATTAACAGTGTACAAGTAAGTTAAAGCGATTAATCTATAGAAAAGGACCGCAACGAAACTGACTGCTCCATGTTGTTGGAGGTATATAGGCTACAAACTAACGCCGCCACATCTCTGCTGCCTTCACCACCACTTTGTAAGGCTTCTTCTTTCATTGGGCCCCTATACACCCTACAACAAAAACACACCACCAATCGTGACAATCTTGGAGATGCCATATTTTATTCATTCTAGAGTATATATCATGTTTCTGTGTTTATTTAATATTGTTTGTCCATATTAGATGAATTTGTGCTAAGGTAAATAACCTAGAGCTGATATTAGTGTCATATTGAAACCTATCTTGTCCTGTCTCCCACCCACAATTTTTTTTTTCCTAACATTACGCCAAAAACAGACCTCTCCTGGAAACCTTTTTGAGCGCGGGTCCCAGTGACTCATAAGTTGGTCCTAGTGGCATTAAAAAACAAAGGAGGTAAGTAAACCCAGGATAAGGAGTTGGTACCTGAAGTCTTTATGGAAAGGGATTTCCTTCCTAACAATAGTAAACACCACCATACTCGCCCCTCCTCCTCCCATCTTCCATACATCACCATGTCTTCAATAAGGTAAGTGTGATGTATTAATGTTTTATTTCTTCATGTATCATTGTTTCTATGTAGGTAATGTATATTCATGTAGAAAAAACATTTTTTTTAATACTTTTGGGTGTCTGAAATGGATTAATTAATTTCCATTATTCCTTATAGGGAAAATTAATTCTGAATATGTCCGATTTGTGGATAAGTCCACTCGTTCCTGGAACAGATTAATTAGTAATCCGGGGATCCACTTACTGAGTAAAGCCTCTCCTTCATATAGCAATGTACCGTTTGACTGACACACGTCAGAACTTGTTACAACCCAGTAGCAAACCTAAATAATGTACTATATAAGAGCAGATTTCCTCTATTCCTGTTCATCACTGTGTACTGACACTACTGTCTAAAGCATTTAAAAATAGACCAGAAATGTTATAACTGATGCAAGGAGACATTAAAAGATATCTAAAGATGGTTGACCACAGACCCACTGCCAGTATACTGAATGCTCCTCGCTTAAATGAACCAATTTTACTTACTGGACCTACACTTATGAACGGAAACCCCATCGTTAATGAGGAAAAGCTGTATGTATAACATAGCCTTGCATCCATACGTTAAATTCTTGAAATAATGAATTTTATAAAATCGCAATGTGTAATGTGAATAACATATGGGAATCCAGGAAGAGTTACTAGATTGTGTTCATTACATCTTGGGAAAAAGAACAATTTATTTAAATGATTTTTGTCATAAAATAATGAAAGTTGACACTTTTATTTGTTGATGTTGATGTTGCTTGTTAACCCTTAAACTGTCCCAAAAGTAGATCCACGTTCACGTGCATAGCGCTCCTAACATTTATTTTTATATGAAAATATTCTACATTTGGGAGAGCTACGCACGGGAACAATAGAATCTACCGTTTGGACAGTTTAAGGGTAATTTAGAACTGTGTGGAGAGTAGATTTCATGTTAACTACAAGTTCAAGTTAGATGGAGGGAGAAGCTTTAGAAACTTAAGCAAGTCATGGACAAATGCAAAACGAAATGAAGCTCGAGAGGCACTGCGCAGAGGTATACATCTGTGTTTTTTTTCAACGCAACAACGGTTGTATCCCACCAAGGCAGGATGGCCCAAAAAGAAAAACAAAAGTTTCTTCCTTCATCTTTTTAAATTTAGTAATTTATACGGGGAAGGTGTTTTACTAGCCCCCATGCTCCCTGCATTGTAATCGCCTCTTACAACACGCATAGTTACGAGGAAGAAATCTGTTTCCACTTCCCCATAGAGATAAGAGAAATAAACTGACAAGAAAGAAAATAGAAGAAAACCCAGAGGGTGTGATATATATGTTCGAAACATGTGTGTAGTGTGACCTAAGTGTAAGTAAAGTAGCAAGACGTACCTGAAATCTTACCCATGTTTATGAGCCAGAAAAAAAGGACACCAGCAATCCTACCATCATTAAAACAATTACAGGCCTTCGTTTTAAAACATTCACTTGGCAGGACGTAGTACATCCCTGGGCGGTTGCTGTCTACCAACCTACTACCTAGGGAACTGCAACTAATTGGCACAATTTAATAAGAAATGTACACATACCAATATTGGGTAATGGTATAGGTTTGTACAAGGACCACATCAATCCTTTACACCCACACATCGCACATCAACAAGTCACAGTAACCATTGGTACGATTGGGCTTATTTTTTACCATACTGACAGGTAATAGTGGTGGTGGTACTGATACTGCTTCTAAACAGTGTTTGTGCAGGTATTGTACAGGCTAGATAAACTATTTTCACCATGTTCCCGGGTGTGTCCAGCACATGAAACTCCGGATATTGTAGGAGCTCTTAAAACGAGGGCACTGCAATAGGCCTACTGGCCAATGCTAGTCAGGTCCTTCTCAACCCAGCCCATCTCGCTCATATATTTGTCCCAACCTAATTTTAAAGTTAAGCGTTAAGCCTTGGTACTTTAAATATAGTTGGATCAAATATACGCGTTCTCCGTGGGGAAGCGGATCAAAATCTTATCCACAATAACCGTGCATGTCGTAAGAGGTGACTAAAATGCTGGGAGCAAAAGGGGTTAGTAACCCCTTCTTCTGTATATATTTATTAAATTTAAAAAGAGAAACCCTTTGTGTTTTCTTTTGGGCCACCCGCCTCGTGGGATAGGCCATTTGTTGAAAGAAGAAGAAAAGAGCTCTAGTAGACTTAGTATGACCTGCCAAGTTAGGCCATTGCCAATAGCATGCTCCTTCTAATGTTTCTTAAGAGATTAGAATGTTAAAACTTAACACAACAGCATTGTATAGGCCTACTGGCCCATGCTAGGCAAGTTGTTCTCAAATCAAACCTATCTACTCATTAGTTGTTTAATCTAATTTTAGAAGTCACCTAAGTTATACTTTAAATTAAGATTATGTATATAATACCGTGGACCCCCTCAAAACGATTTACCTCCGAATGCAACCAATTTAATGTAAGTGTATTTAGTCAGAGTTGCGTTTGTACTGTATGTTTGGGGGTCTGAAATGACTAATCTACTTCACAATAAATTCTTATTTAACAAATCGGTCCGTACTGGCACCTGAACATACTTCAGGAGTGAAAAAATATCGTTAAACGGGGTCCCACTGTAATATATGGTCCCGTAACAGTGGCATCTCTTATTTCTTCCGAAATGGGAAAAAAAAGTTTTTTTAAGAGGAGTCAGCTAACATAAGTATTTTTTCCCATATGCTCATAGTTTTCCATATCGTATATTACATATACGCTAATATTCAGAAATTGACCCATGCCAGTATGTAAAGTCCCTGTTCAATAAACTGCCTCTTCCTTGCTAACGACAGAGTTCCGTTCCTAAGAACACGTCGGTAAACAAATTCTGCTACGTGAGGAGCATGCAATAATGTAGTGTTTGGTCCATCAGCAACCAATCTTCCATGGGAGGGGAAAAACATCTTGTATGAGGATTCCCAGTTGGATTGAAGACCCTTGACTCTTGAGGAAATGCTCTAAACCGGCTTCCCTCAACTCCTGTCCAGCTTCTGAGGACCCAGTGTTGATTCAAATTCTGTTTAAAAATAATTATGCTAGTGTATTGAATGGTTTTTATTTTTTTTATTATCACACTGGCCGAGTCCACTAAGTCAGGGTGGCCCTAAAAAAAAAACTTTCACCAGCATTCACCCATCACTGTCTTGCCAGAAGGTGCTTTACAACTACAGATGGTTGTCTAAGTAAATAAATTTTTAACAACCCATAAAGTGTATGGGTGGTAGGGGTTAAAACTATTATACTGCTTCTCTGAGATTTTACAAGATTTTTCTTTATAGAAATTTATTTCCTGCTCTATAGTATATATCGAGTCTGTGTCGTAGATTGCACGGGCTCTAAGCAAAAAGCAGTATGTAGGCATGCACATATAAGTTGTTTATGCCAAATGATATTACAAACCTTATTGAACTTTGGATTATTTCTTTTGTACTGTGCAATTCATAATTAGGATTAATAATCATTGTATTCCATTCCTCAGTCCACAAGAAGAAAAAGATGTTGGATCTCTTAAGTGACTGGTGAAAGGAAATGGAAAAGAATAAAAGCTGATAAGTGTTAAGGAAGAAAGTTGAAAGTGAACATAGATAAAGCTAATGTGATAAGGGTATCAACTGAGGTAGGTAAATAAAATTGGATATCACATTAGAGGAGTGAGTGTGGAAAAGTGAATATGTTTCAGATATTTGGGAGTATGACTATCAGCAATGGTTTATGAAGGAACGAGGTTAGAGCCGTATAATTGAGAAAGGAAAAAAAGGTAGGTGGTGCGCACTAAAGGTATCCTATGGAGACAAAAACATTAATCCATGGAGGTACATGAAAGGAATGTAGAGTGTGTAGTGGTACCACACTCTTATAAGGTGTGAAGAATAGGTTTTGTAAATGCTGCAGCAAGGAGGCTGGAGGCAGTGGAGATTCTCTAAAGGGCACTGTTTGTGAATATATTGTGCAAGAAAATTTCATAGTGTGGCAAATTAAGAGAGGTATGGATTAATACAAGTGTTATCAAAGGCTCGAATAGGGGGCTTGTAGATATTACTTGGGTCATTAAAAACAGATGAAATGAGCAAAATAGGATGACGTTGGAAGGTGTGTAAATGTATGAGGGGAGAAGGTTAGGGCCCATCCTAGGAAAGAATGGAGGGAGAGGTAAAAAGAGTTTGATGAGCAGGGGCGTTTAGACAAACACATGAATGTGGGGTGAGTTACAGGAGTGAATGGAGAAGAATATAGTTTTGGGGACTGATGAGCTGTTGGAGTATATCAGGGTAATACAGTGGGGACCCCTGCATAACGATCACCTCCGAATGTGAACCATAATGAAGTGTATTTAAGTAAGTGCGTTTGTAACGTGTATGTTTGGGGGTCCTGAAAATGGACTAATCCTACTACACAATATTCCTATGGGACAAATTTGGTCAGTACTTGCACCTGAACATACTTCTGATTGAAAAATATCGTTAACCGGGTTCCACTGTATTTTTGAAGGGATTCAGGGAAACCCATTAGCCATACGTGAGTGCCTGGAGGTGGGAAGTACAATGCCTGCACTTTAAAGAGGGGTTTTAAATATTTGGCATTTTGGAGTGACATCTAAACTGTCGTATACTGAGCACCATCTGCAAAGAGATGGGAGATGGCCGACCGTTGAAAAAAAAAAAAAAGTTTATTAGTGTGTTGCCGACTTTTTTTTTTTTTTTTACAGCGTTTAATTAAGATCCTTTCGAACATATGTACGATTTGATACGGATGGGCCGGATTTCAATAGCACACGGTACCTGCTGACCATTGTAGACTCCACCAGATCTTCATGATGGTAAATATATTAATACTTTTTGTTGATCATACGCTCAGGCTTCCCTGGCACTAAAATCTTTTTTCTCATTACAGTAAATGCGATAGTGGTAGACAATAACTCACCCAGGGAGGTACTAGCTGTCAAAGCCAAACGATGTAAGAATGGAAACATGTATTTTTGTTTTACATGATGGTAAGGAGTGCTGGTGTCGTTTTCTGTCTTGTAAACATGCAAGGTTTCAGTATGTCTTGCTACTTCTACTTACACTTTGGTCACACTAGACAGGCATATACATGCATATATATACAACACACCCATATGAGGGTTTTCTTTCTATTTTCTTACAGGTCCTTGTTTATTTCTGCTTATCACTATGGAAGTGGAGGTCAGAAAATTCTCCTCCATAAAAGCAATGCCGTGTCGTAAGAGGTGACTAAAAATGCAGTGAGCAAGAGGGGCATAACTCTTTTCTGTATATTTTTACTGAATTATAAAAAGAGAAACTTGTTTTTCTTTTTTAGTCACCCTGCAATCAGTGGATGATGGCAAGTTTGATGAAAAAAACAAACGTAGTATTCATACTTATAATAACCTTTTTAGTGGTCCATTACATATAACTATGTCATGAGCCAGGGATCACTCGTGTATTCTGTCATAAATTCAGCTCACTCAAGATAATCTGTGAGTAGTAATTTTTGGCCTAGATACGAGATAAATGGTTTGTATGGGAGTGTGCACAGTATAAAAAAAATCTTATCCCACACTGGTGCATGATGGGAAAAGCAAAACTGACTGTGTATAGTTTAAAATAACTTTGAAGTGTTACTTAGATGGTTTTATATAGTTTTTTGGCTGTTCCTTGATATCTTTTGATAAAATGGTAGACTTCTACAGAAATAGAGATGAATTTGAGTGGGTCAGGACTTCGAAGTAGCTTGTACTTTTGCTCAAATAGCCGAATACAGGCAGGCCCCACCTGTATTTCCCCAGTTAGGTTTCCCGACTACTTTTGTAAGGAGAAAAATCACTGTAAAGTAAAGCACAGCCTTTTTCACTTTCAAAATATATATAAAAACCTGATAACATATTTACACTATTATATACAGTGGAACCTTGTTTTATAATATAATTCGTTGTAGATGTTGATGTTGACAAACCAAACTGGTGGGAAAAAAATGTACTAACTACTACAACTAAACAATGTATACAATTAGGCATCACAGAGGAAACATAAATGTGAATACTAAATAAAAAGTTAAACGGAAATACGTACAGTAAAATGAAAATTTAACTGCCAAATTTGTTTTCATAACATTATTTGTTCCTTAAAAAACTCATGGATTTTCAGAATGATAAACAAGTAAGGGCTTCATTCCAAATCCCCCACTTTGAATTTACCACACAATAACAGAGTGAAGCTTGTCTTTCCTTTGGCTTGTCCTGGCATTGACGTTTTCATTTCAGTTATTCATGTCCTCTGGACATTTCTTCCGAAGAGCCTGTCCTTGTCACAATTATAACCCCTTTAACTGTCCAAACATAGATTTACATTTTTCACTGCTAGAATTCCAAACAAGAATCGACATTTTTATTGGTTTCCTACCTCCAAATTTGCACGAAATGCCTAGATACCTGGTCAGTAAGAATGGTTTAACACTTGGTGTGTGTGCGGTGGTGGACACTTAGTACCCGATTGTGGGAGCACCAGTTCAATGGATTCGCCACTGAGCAACCAGCGTGGCAACACAGGATTCATGGTGCCCATGTCATATTTTAACCTCCCTTTTTGGAGAAAAGTATTTTGACCCCAATTTATGGCTTTGAGATGAATTGCCACAAGTGGTTGAGGAAATATCAAAACCTCGATAATAGGCCATAGTACAACATTTGTGCCACATGCTTTCAATTTGGATACCGCTGGTAGTGTCATCTGGCCAGAATGTCCTATAACCTATGCCCTATGTGTTATACATTATGAAACAGGTCAGCTGGCTGATTACCTTGGCGTCTGTATTTGTCTGTATCTTCTATGCTGTGTCTCTCTCTGTCACTGTCTCGTCTCATACAGGTACATATAAGTAACAGTTATCTCAGCACAGTGTAAATTACCCAGATAACTGCATATTATTGGCAAGTAATATCATTTCATTATGTTGAGGATCAAAAGTGGTGACTCTGCATTATTTGTAATAACCTGTTGGTTCATTAGCGGCTCTCCCTGAGACAGAGACAAGCAGGACGAAGACAGAGACAGACACACATGCAGACAACAGAAAGACAGATAAGCAGAGACAAACAGAGACGAGCTAGACAGAGATACATAAGACGTGTTGTGTTAACAGTGAGAACAAATAACCCAAGGTCTTCACTGGAGCCTGCACAATTTAATCCAATATCGAGTGCAGTACCGACACCTAGGTGGAGTGACACAGACGATTTTACACCGTGCTTCAAGGAGTTTCATATACTCCATGTCTAAAAAACATTGCTGGGACCTATAAATACTTTGTATATATTTCAATAGTATGTGACCAAGGCAGTGTGGAAAATGTTCACCTGTCAAAAGTGTTTGTAACTGGTTGATTACCATTTCGTACTTAACCCGTAAACGTCTACACTTAGATCAAAGTGACACATCGCAGCGCTCCTGTCAAATTTGGATTCGAAAGGCCTGAGTCGCCTAGAACCTGATAGAATGGTCCCCGCACACACAGTGTGCCCGGTATGAAAAAAGTTCAGGAACCACTCATGCCTTGTGGGAGCACCAGTTCAGTTTGAGTGCCTGCTAGAGCAAATAGCTGCAAAAACAGGGATCACTGTTGTGTCATGTCCTATTAACACTCCCATTTAAGACGAAGGTAAAAATAGGTTTAGATAAAAATGTGTGAGTGGGTGTAAGGTGGGTGTAGTTGGACCTGATTTAGCTGTGCAACTAGGTCAGATGCCATGCTCCTTCCTACAGTGGATGTAACAAGACTCGGTGGTCCATTGGTCAAAGCCGGGAGTACAGTGCCCTGCCTTGCATGGGCCAGTAGGCCTGCGTGGTGTTCCTTCTTCCTTATTTTCTTATTATTTGTGGCAGACAGGCCAGCTGGCTGCTGGCTGGAATTGGCTTTCCCTCTGTCTGTCTAATATCTCGCTATTTGCTTTATCTCTATCTATTAATCTCCTGTCTATATATCAGTTGTCTCTGTCTCTCACATGTACACAGAAGTACAGTGTATAATACGTCTTGTAAATTACTTAGGATAATCCAATAATTTCCAGGCAAAGTGGCGATAAAGTGTAGATAAATGACATAAATAAACATGACGCAAGGTAATAGCAGTGTCCACTACTTTGCACAGCAAGTCAGGGAGCAGCACATAAACCACAGACCAACAGTTTACTAGCTGCTCCCCTGAGACAGAGAACAAGCAGATGGAAAGAAGCACACACAAACAAACAACATATGATGTCAAGCACAAAAAACAAATGAAAGTACACTACCCAGCGCATGCGGGCGGCCAAACAAACCACGCTTCACTGTTGAATAGGTTTCCACTCTATCACAACTGCGTGCGAATGATCGCGAGCGCAAAGCCGCGCTGAGCGCCGCTCGCCACTTCAGAATAACGTCATTACTGAAGTTAGAAGGCCTTGGCCACAGGAAAAATAGTAGTTTTCTCTTACGTTAGGAACACCCGACCGTGAGTCACGAGTGCCCACACAGAGCCAGATAGAAGGTCCAGGATATCGTCGGGGTTTTCCTGCACAATTATCGAGGTAGACCTGGTCATAATGTTTCGGTCACTAAATTATCAAAGCAGTAATTCTCTTTCATTTTCCACTTCCCATCAGAGTCAAACTATCAGACAGAGGGGGGGGGGAGAGGATGAGTCCCAATTTTCCGGGAGTGAGAGCTGACTTGCGACGAGGCCATGGTGAACAAGGGTGAATGAGCCGGCGTTCCCACAATTGCTATGCAGGTCACATACCTAGATTTTTTGTTTTACGCGGCGCACAACCCCACGGCGCAGACCCATTCCTCCTCACATGTCGGCCTATGAGCCTTTTGCGCATAAATTTGACGCGCTGTAGAATTTTGGCGTAGATCTAACGGTTTGGACACTCAACCGAAAGCCATAGATCTACGGGAACGGAAACCTGAAAGGGTTAAATCGCTCAAACCAACCTTTGGTGCCTAAAAGTCACTCACATCACCACTATTGCAGCGATTTTTCTAATTAAAGTCCTCATGTCAACTCCTAGCCTTTTCACATATATACGCTTGAAGAGATGCGATCTCCTGCTTATCTTTTTTTCTTTATCCACACCAATAACAGTCTCTCACATCTTCTAATCACTTGTGACTCTTATTTGAAACAACGTTGCCCCTTTTGCAAGAACAGCTTTCCTTGATTGTCGTTTTCCTTGCCACAATCGTAGACGTTGGTTGATAGGGTGGTGGGTATATAGCAACCTGTGGGGGGGGCCACCTCCAAGGCACGCACTCCACTTTCGTACTTAGAATTTATCTCTTTTTTTCATATCCATAGTAATTCCTCACCCTTTTTTCCCTGCAGGGTTGGCACTAGAACTTTCTTGGGGCCCATGGTGCTTATTTTGGTCAGGTGCAATCACGAAAACGCTGTGGATAATACTAAATGTTCCAATTGTATGCAATGGGATGCGACCACACTGGCGACTTGTAAAACAGGCACCCACGGGTGCGCGCACTGAGGCGATGCACTCAGCCCCACGTGGACGCGTCTCTGAACGAATCACGTGGGCGAGTTTTTTAGTGTTAGCTGAAGGCAAAAATTTTGCGTTAAAAATTATCATTGGCTGGATTTAAAACGTTAGCTGATGCCATCGTTACTGAGGGTCCACTGTACAAGTATAAAAAACAATGAAACAAAACACTGCCAAAGTCGCTGTTTTAATCGAAAACCTCGGTCCTCAGTTTTTTTCTCCGATCGTTAATGCACTGTGTGCTGCAGGATTTTGTTTCATGTGGTGCACACAATATCACATAGATGTATTCTCTCATATCATGGCAAAAATTTACCACTAACAGCTTATATCAGAGTGAGCTGAGCTCATGGGCATGGATTCTACGGTTTACCCCTCACTGTAAAGCCATAGATCTACAGCATGGGGACCCTGAAAGGGTTAAAGCATGACATCGTAGATAAACAATGAGGTATATGTAGGTTTAGGGGGAAGCGGGAAGCTTGCTTGTGACTTGGGTTTGCTCTGTAACTTTAAGCAAAAATTGACCAAGTGACGGCTCCTATTCAAAAAATTTATACATGTTGGGACACTCGTAACTGAGGTTTCCACTGTAGTGTATCTTATTCAGTAAACTGGCCATTTGGATGAAATGATATGAATTGCTGATAAACCAAAGGAATGCCTTTAACCCTTTGATGACACACAACCTCAAATCCTGAAGTGTCCTCCTGGTGTCTAAAAAATTCTAGGAAAATTTTTGTTTTTTTGAAATCATAGAGAAACTTTTTCTGAGTGTAATGACCAACCAAAAGTACAAAATGTGATCAAAAACCTTACCGAATTATGCTCCCGCGAAAGTTAGCGGTCTCTGGATATGTACGCATTGGCAATTTAGGCGCGAATTTGAGCCCTATTTTCGGCCGATTCCATTATTCCATACTAAAGAAACTCATAGCTATTTCCTGTAGAAACTTCATTTTTCTTCTATCATATTGTACAAGAAACTGCCCATTTACTGATTCAAACTGTGCCCAATAAAGTGGTCAGAACTTGGCAATTTGGCCAACTCACACAAATTAAAAAAAGATGGCCAATTTCAAAATAGGGTCCAGAATAAACAATGCAGACATTCTTGGCACTAAAAAACATATCCTCTGTTCATTAGTCACGTCTCCAAACCCCTCTTCTTATTTTACACTTGCTTTTTATTTTGATGTTTGATTCACACAAAAAAAAGAAGATTAACTGTTATGAAACTACTGCATATGTAAAAATGGTATAAATAATATCAGTCCACTAGTGAAGATATTAGACTCTCACCATTTGATGAGTATGGTGGGACGTGTGGTGTGATTTGTTTACTCCTGAACATTGGAAAAAATCGAACATTTTCCGCTAGTTAGAGCGCAATTTCAAGTTGTTTTCATCGTGAAACTAATCCAAAATTACTCTATTTCTGTAATATGTTCTCCATTCTATCAAAAATACCCAAGAAAATGAGAATAAAACTAAACCAAAATACAATAGGAAAATACACCTCAAAGGCGGTGTTTTAATCAAAAAAACACAAAGTTTTTTCTCCTCCACACATGCGTGCTGCAGGATTTTTTTATACAGTCACACTGACCCACAGACCCATTCTCTCACATGTTGGCCTACCACTTTCCCTCCCCTCCTGCTTGATTTTGAAGCCACCAAGAATTATGAGTATACATAATAATGTCCGAAACACTGGCTTTCGCAAAACATATAAGTATTCTGCTGAAACAGTCAAAGGGTTAAAGGCAAGCATATTATTACACATTCTTCATACTTATGTTGAACATCCTTGTCATATTTTATCAGGATTGAAAGCAATCAAGATAATGGATTAACCACTTGTCACTTATTGTCCACAAAATATGGTTATAGTGACTTTTGTCACCACGACAGGTTCACCATGTTATCAACTGTTTCACTTCATTTTGTGACTGGATATGTAAACTTATTTTTTGTAACCTCTGTAGTCAGTTATTTGTGGCTACTAAAGTAGCTCCATCCTTTTTATATTTTCGACAGTGAAACAAGTAGTGACTGTCAACCTTTCACAGTATTCCTCATTCTTTAAGGCATTTCAGATGTGATTTTGTAAGAGAAGATTTTTGCATATGGTTAAATTGTTTGAAGGCTGGGAAAAATCCCCTAGGTTAAACATATTAAAGAGGTTATAGAGTTTGAGCTCAGTAAAATGGAATTTTGTTAGCGAAGACTGGAGTAAGTTCTTTTTTTCAGTGTTATACATATACTTAACAATGATTAGATGTTAAAGTATTCATATACTTAACAATGATTAGATGGTCAAAAAAGTTTTTTCAGTTATAACCAGGTTTATCACATTGGCAAGGTTTTTGACTCTATCAGTTGGCAGTAATGAAAAGCTCAGATCCTGGTGCTACTGAGATGCATGAAGTTTGGGATCACCACCACAGATGAAGGGTATGCTATGTGATAAGTTCCCTTCTGCACCCAATTGTCCGTTGCTTCTGTAGCAAATTGATATTCAGCAAGGAAATGATGCCAGAGTTTGCAAAGTAAAGTGAAAGTAAGTGATACAGATATATACAGTAGATCCTGTCTTAATGATATTTCACTACCTACACAACCGTTAGTGTTTTTGAAACACCTTTAACTATAATACTTAGGTGAGCAACATGCTCTGCAAACTATGATCAGTGCAGATACAGTCAGAAATTATTTTAAATAATGTTTTGTCATTTTTTTACCAAATGCATTCATAATTTGTTAATGATGCTCATTCTAAGCAGGTGTAATTGACTCTCATTTGTTTTGGTAAGCTGGTCAAGAATTGTACATAGGTTTAATAATAATGATTTTCTATAAACGAATTAAAATATTTTTCTTTGTTAATTTTTTATGAATGCATTGGCATTTTAAATATTGTAAGCATGTTATAAAGTTTTCTTTTTTTTAGTAGATTGGTAAAGAACTGAAAGACTAAAGAATTATATTATTTTAAAATTGGGCTAAAATAGCCACTAGCATTCCCCACATACTAGACATATTTTAGTGGTTGAGGTACGGGACTTACCACTCCCTCCTTCCCTCAGCTATATCAATAGCTCACCACACATTTTCCCCCCTTCCTTCATTCTCTTCCACATTCTTCCTTTCCAACACTTCATTATACCCTTGGCTTGGGAGTTCAAGAGAGTGGATTTTTGCAAAAGCAGAGCTTTGCTATAACTTCTTTACATGTAGGCCAGCTTGTTATTTTTTTTTTTTTACCACAATTCCTTGTTCAAAGAAGAGTCTGAAGAGAAAATTCTGGTGTCAATCTCCTTCCTTGTCAACAAAAAAATTATGGTTAAGGCTTTTAACTTCCTTGAATATTTCACCACCCATTTGTACTAAAGTAGAATGTTCCTTCCTGTTATCAAGAATGTCTGATGTGAAACATATTAGACATCAAATTGAGAATATCAAATCATTGAATTTGTTTGCAACTGCGTCAGTTTATTTTTGTCACAACGTATTAAGCCTAAATACTTTTCTTTATGGGGGGGGGAGTGAATAATCTGCTATATTAACAGAGGAATTTAACTCTCATTATTCAGATAAATTTTTCAGTAAATCATCTTACTTTTCAAATGCAAATCATTATTTTAATTTGCTTATACAAATTTAAATGTGACTGGTGATGTTATAGAGAAATATTGTCATGAAAATGGCATCTAACATTGATCTGAGGTAGTTTGAGAGGTTTCATTCTCAGAAAAATAAAAATGTCTTAATTTGTGTCATGTTATTTCACAAATAATTTTTTTTTTAGGAATTACATATGGGAAAATATTCACGCTACCATTCGAAAGATGAACAAACATGTTGATTTGACGATTACAACGGGGAGGTTAGTGGAGGCCCGTGATCATCGAACTGGAATGCTTCCGACGATTCATCTTCAGAAGATAAGACCAGCTTCCACGACCTAGTGAAGAAGAAATAGAAAGAATGGAAGAAAAGCTTTAAGCTACTCAGGCTGATCCAAAGAATCTCTTCCTTATCATATTTCAAAGTAAGCTTTTCTTTTTATTGAATATTAGGTACAATGTGCACGTGTGGTGGTGCACAGAAGTGCACATGCGTGTGATGTGTTGTGTGCATGCTCATTTATGTTGGTATTCCTGGATAATATGCAATAGTCAGGTACAATACGTACTAATTTCCAAATGTTCTTCTGTTCCTTAAAACCTAGGACCAGTTTTTTTTTCCAGGCATAAGGGGTGCCTTGTACAGTGACCCCCGGATTAAGAGTCTTGGAAAAAGTATATTTTTGGAATAAGTGACGTTTTGCGACAAAATAATGCTCCAGTGAACGTCACTGAACTCGGTATAATCAGGAAGTGTAGCACACATGCAAAAGTGTAGCACACATGCAGGAAGTGTAGCAGGCATACAGAAAGTGCAGAAGGCCTGCACGAAGTGTAGCAGGCATACAGGAAGGGTAGCAGGCATGCAGGAAGTATATGAGGCATACAGGAAGTGTAGTATACTTGCAGGAAGTGTACAGGCATACACGAAGTGCAGCAGCCATGCAAGAAGTATAGTAAACATGCAGGAAGTGTAGCAGGCATGCACGAAGTGTAGCACGCATTCACGATGTGTAGCAGGCATGCAGGAAATGTAGCAGGCATGCAGGAAGTGTAGCAGTCATACTGGAAGTGGAGCAGACCTGCAGGAAATGTTCCAGACATGCAGGAACTGTAGCAGGCGTGCAGTGAGTATAGCAGGCATGAAGGAAGTGCATCAGGCATACAGGAAGTGTAACAGGCATGCAGGATGTGATGAAGGCATGCACGAAGTGTAGCAGGCATGCAGGAAATATAGCAGGCATACAGGAATTGTAGGGGGCATGCAGGTAGTGTATCAGGCATACAATAAGTGTAGCAGGCACTCAGGAAGTGTAGCAGATATGCAGGAAGTGTAGCAGTCATGCAGGAAGTGTACCAGGCATGCAAGAGGTGTAACAGGCATGCAGGGAGTGTACCAGACATGCAACAAGTGTAGCAGACATTCAGGAAGTGTAGCAGACATGCAGGAAGTGTAGCAGGCTAACAAAAAGTTTATTAGGCATGCATTAATTGTATCAGGCATGTAGGCAGTGTTGTAGGCATACAGGAAGTGTAGGAGATATGCAAGAACTGTAGCAGGCATGCTGGGAACGTAGCAGGAATGCTGAAAGTGTAGCAGGCATGCAAAAAGTGTAGCAGACATTCAACAAGTGTAGCAGGCATTCAGGAAGTGTAGCAGACATGCAGGAAGTGTAGCAGGCATTCAGGAAGTGTAATACGCAGGCAAGGAATGTAGCAGGCATGCAGGGAGTGTAACATGCATGCAGGGAGTGTGTCAAGCATACAGGAAGTGTAGCAGTCATACAAAATTGCAGTAGGCATGCAGGAAGTCTACCAGGCATGCTGGAAGTATAGCAGGCATACAGGAAGTGTACTAGATATGCAGGAAGTGTAGCAGGCATGAAGGAAGTGTAGCAGACATGTAGGGAATGTAGCAGTCATACACGAAGGGGAGCAGGCATACAGGAAGTTTAGCAGGTATTCAATAAGTGTAGCAGGTATACACGAAGTGTCCCAGGCATACGCAAAGTATGACAGGCATACAGGTGCTGTATCAAGCATACAGGAAGTGTACCAGGCATATAGCAAGTGTAGCAGGCATGCAGGAAGTGTATCAGGTATACAGGAAGTGTATCAGGCATACAGAAAGTGTATCAGTCATACAGGAAGTGAAGTAGGCATGCAGGAAATGACGCAGGCATGCAGGAAGTGTAGCAGATATGCAGGAAGTGTAGCAAGCATGCAGGAACTGTAGCAGGCATACATGAAGTGTACCAGGCATACAGGAAGTGTAGCAGACATGCAGTGAGTGTAACAGGCATCCAGGGAGTTTAGCAGGCATACAGGAAGTGTAGCAGGCATACAGGAAATGTATCAGGTATGCACTAAGTGTAGCAGATGTGCAGGAAGTGTAGCAGGCATGCAGGGAGTGTAGCAGGCATGCAGGAAGGGTAGCAGGCATGCAGGAAGGGTAGCAGGCATACAGGAAGTGTAGCAGGCACACAGGAAGTGTAGCAGGCATGCAGGAAATGTAGCAGGCATACAGCAAATGTAGCAGCCATGCAGGAAGTTTATCAGGCATGGAGGAAGTGCAGCAGACATGCAGGAAGTGTAGCAGGCATACATCAAATGTAGCAGCCATACAGAAAGTGTATCAGGCATACAGGAAGTGTAGCAGACATGCAGGAAGTGTAGCCGGCTTACAGCAACTGTAGCAGCCATGCAGGAAGTGTAGCAGGCATACAGGAAGTATAGCTGACATGCAAGGTGTGTAGCAGGCATGCAGGAAGTGTAGCAGGCATGCAGGAAGTGTAGCAGGCATGCAGGAAGTGTAGCAGGCACGCAGGAAGTGTAGCAGGCATGCAGGAAGTGTAGCAGGCTTACAGCAATTGTAGCAGACATACAGGGAGTGTAGCAGGCATGCAGGGAGTGTAGCAGGCATACAAGGAGTGTAGCAGACATGCATGAAGTGTAGCATGCATGCCCGGAGTATAGCATGAATGCAGGAAGTGTAGCAGACATGCAGGAAGTGTAGCAGGCATGAAAAGAGTGTAACAGGCATGTAGGGAGTGCAACAGGCATGCTGGGAGTGTAGCAGGCATGCACGAAGTGTAGCAAGGATGCATGAAGTGTACCAGGCATACAGGAAGTATAGCAGGCATGCAGGTGCTGTATCAGGCATACAGGAAGTGTACCAGGCATACAGGAAGTGTAGCAGGCATGTAGGAAGTGTATTAGGTATACAGGAAGTGAAACAGGTATGCAGGAAATGAGGCAGGCATGCAGGAACTGTAGCAGACATGCAGGAAGTGTAGCAAGTGTTCAAGAAGTGTAGCAGGCTTTCAGGAAGTGTAGCAGGCATGCAGGAAGTGTAGCAGGCATACAGAAACAGTAGCAGACATGCAGGAAGTGTAGCAGACATACAGGAAGTGTAACAGGCATGCAGGGAGTGTATCAGGCATGCAGGGAGTGTAGCAAGCATACAAGGAGTGTAGCAGACATGCAGGGAGTGTAGCAAGCATGCAAGGAGTGTAGCAGATATGCAGGAAGTGTAGCAGGCACGGAGTGTAGCAAGAATGCAGGAAGTGTAGCTGATATGCAGGGAGTGTAGCAAGCGTACAGGAAGTGTAGCAGGCATGCAAGGAGTGTAACAGGCGTGCAGGGAGTGCAACAGCCATGCTGGGATTGTAGCAGGCATGCTGGGAGTTTAGCAGCCAAGTATAGCAGGCATGCAGGTGTTGTATCAGGCATACAGGAAGTGTACCAGGCATACAGGACGTGTAGCAGGCATGTAGGAAGTGTATCAGGCATGCAGGAAGTGTAGCAGGCATACAGCAACTGTAGCAGCCATGCAGGAAGTGCAGCAGCCATACAGGAAGTGTAGCAGACATGCAGGGAGTGTAGCAGGCATGCAGGAAGTGTAGCAGGTATGCAGGAGGTGTAGCAAGCATACAGCAACTGTAGCAGCCATGCAGGAAGTGCAGCAGCCATACAGGAAGTGTAGCAGGCATACAGCAACTGTAGCAGCCATGCAGGAAGTGCAGCAGCCATACAGGAAGTGTAGCAGGCATACAGGAAGTGTAGCAGACATGCAGAGAGTGTATCAGGCATGCAGGGAGTGTAGCAGGCGTGCAAGGAGTGTAGCAGACATGCAGGAAGTGTAGTATGAATGCAGGAAGTGTAGCAGACATGCAGGAAGTGTAGCAGGCATGCAAGGAGTGTAACAGGCATGCAGGGAGTGCACCAGCCATGCTGGGAGTGTAGCAGACATGCTGGGAGTGTAGCAGCCATGCAGGAAGTGTAGCAGGCATACAGAAAGTGTACCAGACATGCAAGAAGTGTAACAGGCATGCAGGGAGTGTACCAGGTATTCACGGAGTGTACAAACATGCACGCATGTAGCAAGTGTAGCAAGCATACAGGGAGTGTAACAAGCATACAAGAAATGTAACTGGCATGCAGAAAATGTATGAAGCATACAGGAAGTTTGGCAGGCATACAGGAAGTGTACCAGGCATGCAGTAAGTATAGCAGGCATGCAGGAAGTGTAGCAGGCATGCAGGAAATGTAGCAGGCATGCAGGAAGTGTAGCAGACACGCAAGGAGTGTAACAGGCATGCAGGGAGTGTAGCAGAAATGCAGGAAGTGTAGCAGGCTTTGAGGAAGTGTAGCAGGCATGCAAGGAATGAAACAACATGCAGGGAGTGTATCAGGGATACAGGGAGTGTAAAGGCAGG
>NW_026506817.1:0-25554 GCF_026875155.1 Cherax quadricarinatus
GGTAATGAAAAGGGGTTGAATTCTCAAAGCCCAACGAAGTATTCTGGCGTTCTTCGATTTCATAGAATTTATGAAGGTCAAAGGATTATGATCGGAGTACACCGATATCTGATGGGTAGAAGATCCTAAATATACATCAAAATTCTCTAGCATACAACGAGAGCTAAGGCTTCTTTTTTCTATAGTTGAATAATTAATTTGGTGTTTCTTTAACTTAGAAGAAAAAATAAAGAAACAGGTTGTAATAGGTCAGAATTTGGAGCCTTCTGTAACAATGCGGCTCCCAAAGCATACGCACTGGCATCTATTTGTAAGTGGAATGGTTTATTAAAATCAGGACTTAGCAATACTGGGGAAGAGGTAGTAATCTTTTTAAACGATTAAAAGCAATTTCACAGTCCTGGTCCATGAAAACTTTGTTTTTGGACTTGTTAATTCAGTTAGGGAAAAGCTACCTGTGCAAAATTCGGACAGAACCGACGGTAGTAACCGGCAACTCCTAAAAATCTTGATACGCTTTTCCTATCCTTAGGGGTAGGAAATTCTAAGAGGGCCTTTACTTTGGCGTTCAAAGGAGCGACTTCACCTTGTCCAATCCGAAATCCTAAGTATTTAATTTTCGTCTGGCCAAACTCACACTTGGACAAATTCACTGTAAAATTATGTTTACTTAAGGCGTCAAACAAGGCTTTAAGCTGTCTAAGGTGTTGGGGCCAACTGTCGCTGTATACGACTAAGTCGTCTAAGTAAGCTTCTACTCCGTCCAATCCGCCCGTAAGTATGTTCATAATACGCTGGAACGTAGAAGGCCGCGTTACAGAAGCCGAAGGGCATAACGCAATACTTGTATAGGCACCAGGTATCGTAAAAGCCGATATCTCTTGAGCTTTTGGTGACAAAGGGACTTGGTAATACCCTCTTAACAAGTCCAATTTACTGATATACTTAGCTCTGGAGACCTTGTCTATTAAGTCGTCAATTCTGGGTATTGGAAACCCATCAGGTACTGTTACAGCATTGACTTTTCTAAAATCCGTGCACATACGGGAGGTCCCATCTGGTTTGGGGACTAGAATGCACGGGGATGCCCAAGGACTGTTACTTGGTTTTATCAACCCGTGTGAGAGTAAGAAGTTCACCTCTGCCTCTAGCTCACCTTGTTTCTTGGGACTCACTCTGTAGGGAGATTGCTTGATTGGAGTAGGTTCTCTGAGAGTAACATCGTGCACACCCAACGTACACGGTTTTGGGACGTCATTGAATAGGTGGAGATTTGCCTTAATCAGGGATTTTATTTCGTGTCCTTTGTCCACTTCCAGATTTATCAGTAGAGAATTTAAATTCTTTAAGGCTGTCGAATTGTTCAGAAGAACTGGTATTCCTATCATTTCATCCGAACTTACTGGAACCCGTTCTTGGTTCAGAGGAGTTATAGTAGAAACTGGTGAAAACGATTCCTGATAGGGTTTAAGGTTGGTTAACGTGATACGTCCGTTGTGAGTTCCTCTTCTTCGGCGTCCTTACCAAGTAGTTCACGTCACTTAGGCGCTTCACGATTTCTAAAGGACCTTCAAATTTGGGCTGTAGAGCATGTCCCTGATGAAATCGTTGAACCAGAACTTGATCTTTTGGTTCAAATGAACGAAGTTTAGTTCGACGATCGTATTCCTCCTTCATCTTACTCTGTGCTTGTCGTAAGTTTTCGGCGCCAATTCTCTAGCTAGGCTCAGGCGTTCTTTCATTAAGGTAGGAGAGCTCCTAAAAGTCGGCGTTTCTTCCCCGGTCCAAGCTCTTTGAGAACCTTACTGGTCCTCTAATTGTTTGATGCCCATATATTACTCAAATGGTAAAACTTCAAGTTGTCTTGTTCGCTTTCTCTTAGGGCAAACCAAGAGTAGTGGAATACCTTCATCCCAATCTTTGGAATACTGTAAACAATAGGACCCTCATCATAATCTTCAAAGTTTGATGGAACCTTTTCCACCACGCCTGGTGGATTGGGTCGATAGCCGTCGCGTAAACCATCTTGACCCTAACTGAGCCAAGGCTTCACGGAAAAATTTTGAAGTAAAATTCGACCCTTGATCCGATTGAACTTTCTCTACTATGGAAAATCCAAAGTGAGAAAGAACTTAATCAGTGCTCTCACTATTAGGCGAGCATTAATCCCTCCTAAGAGGAACTGCTTCTGGTACCTGGTGACTGTGGTCCCATGATAGTGAACAGGAACTGGTTGCCCGCCGATCTTGGTAGCGGCCGACACAGTCGATCACCAGACGTGAAAAGGGTTTCGCTGTTACTTGTATAGGGTTCAACGGCGCAGGTGGTGGATTATCTGCAGGTTTGCCTACAGTTGTACAACTGGAACAGCTTTTACATACCGTTTCCACTTCTTCCTTCATTTTTGGCCATGTGAAGTGCTTAGCAATTTTTCTAAAAGTTCTTCTTTTGTCCCAGATTCCACCTTGAGGACTGTCATGAGCAAACTTAACATGCCAAATTTCTAAAACGGGGTAGGCAAACCAGTAGATGATCACACTTTTAAGAGATCCTTAGTTTTTCTTTTTCAGTAAGTCCTTCTCTCAATAGTAAGAGCTGTCACTTTTAAGGCTTCTCACCCAACACAGACAAGCTTCCTGAGGTCACTTAAGAGGGGTCTAATTCGGAGTTCTATTTACTAGACCCTCTTCGAGAATAAATCTATTTCGGAAACCACCGACTTAGGACTGGTATCGGTTCTGGTGGATTTGTGGCTCTAACACCTCGAGCTTTCGTTGAATATGTATCTTTACTCCTACGTCGACGTCGTCCATGACTTCCTCCGATACCAACGGAGAACTCGACTGTTTGGCCACGCCCGGGTTACTACGCTCCAGAGAAAGAGGGTAGGTTCCGTTCGTCGGCTTCGATGACGTAATTTTCCTCGGTTGGATTTTCCAGAACTATGTCTCTTTCATATTCTTCTTCTTTTTCTTCTTCGCTAAGAGTCGTTCCCAATCAATAGGTCATCGTCATTTATGGGGAAAGTTAGTTGGAGACACTCCGATTGACCGTCCAGCCTGTAAAAATATGAGTTTCAACATATGACTTGTACAGGGGTACTCCGCGATTGGACCACATAATCTTCCACAGAGCGTCGAAAACCCTATATGATCTGGCGGGATGATACCAGTCCTTCTCTAATAATGTAAGTAGACCCCGTATCCCTAAAGGAATTTACTTCAACAAAGGCCTTATCGGTAATTCCCTACTTTGCTTATGGAAAAGTAAGGACTCATAGGCCTTGACAAGTTTGACGATGAGTACCCATATTCTGCTTAGAGTCACTAGTAGGATCTGTTAGTTTTCTTGGGACAGAGCGTCTACTCTTGGCTCGGACTTCTTGGATTGATCGTATAGGATATAATTTGTGTGGGCAATCTATAGGATGGACTCTCTTCACCCTGGTCCCATTATCACGCTTAAAGCATTGTGATTTTGAATGTCCCACTTCGAACAGTACGAATATTTAATTTTTTTTCCCCATGACCTATCAGGTCCTATAGGAAGAGCTCGATGAATTTGTGTTTTACTTTGGTTTTACTTGTTACACGGAGTGAACGGGTTTTGGTAGTCGCTTACCGAAAGGCTTCCGCAGGTTCGGGTCTCGTTGCTGTTGATAACCTGGCGCTTTTCAGATTGTACCCACCTCTGGGAAATAATACTCAAAGTTGTCCTGCCAGCCCGCGGCAGTCTCCTAACCACGTCGTATGCGGATGGCAACAAGATACTGGCGACTCCCTCTGGAAAATTTGCATACAAAATCTTCTAGTAACATTAATTGTGGATAGAATCCTTTTAAAGTCGTGACCCCGAGAAGGCTCGACAACAACGTTTCAAAACGCCGACTGCTTTCCCTCGGCTAAATCCTAAATAAGTTTGTCCTGATTTTGCCGTTTCATGAACGAAAAGCAATTTGGTAACAATAGGGAGCATGTCAATGCTTCTAAAAATTAGTTTTCTCCTTTTACTCTTACTCGTACTGGACATAAAACTGCATATGTTAAGGAGGCGACACAAGACCTGCGCCTTTCCATATAGAGACGTGTGCAGCAATGTTGGCCCATTTGTCTTTGGCCAGCCCATAGAACGTGCCTGAATTCTCAAAAATTTTCAAAGAATCATCTAAGTCTGTTTCGTTAAACTTAGGTACCATAGGAAGCGCTTTATGCAAGTCCAAACCCGGTTTACCGTGCTCTTCACGTCTCTTTCTTCCGACGTCCCTTCTGCTTGTTTTCAAAACGAAACCTTTCACGCCTAAATATTCTTCCTCGTTTAGACCGTCCTTTCTAGCTTCGATTTGAGAGTTTGTATAGTAATATGCGTTCTATTTCTCTCTAGTTTTTCGACGTGAAATTCCCAAGAGGTAATGACACCGAATGGAATTCGGGCTCTTCTCCGGAAGTATATTTTGGACGAGCACCACTATAATTACCCCGTCCATTGTAACTGAGGTCGTTCCAACCACCGATACATACTCCGGGGAAATGAACGGGGGAGAGCTTTGAGACTGGACTGAGTATAAAGGCCTTGTAAAACCCTACCCTGGCTCAACTTCATTAATTATGGCCAGTTCCCGTCCGTGGATTTTCTACTTCCTCAAACTGAGAAATAAAACTATCTTCCGAATCTAGTTCTGGCATTGCTTGATTTTCGGAAATAATCTACCCTTTAAAATTAGGACCTAAGAGTCTCTTGCGCTGGTACTATTATAAGGTATACCCAACTGTCTAGCTTTTTTGCCAACACGTCTGTAATTTTAAAGTGTCAAGAGTAGCCTCTGTTAATTCATCTAATAATGACTTAATTTCTGATCCATTTTCTTAATTCTCGCAAGGGAGCTTAATTTTAATGCAAAAAAAATATGTACTTCAGGTAAGTAGCCCCCGGACAGACAACCCATTTGTTTAGGGATTAATTTTCACCGAAAACAATAGGGGCACAAATAACTCCATTTTTTTTGTTAGTTTTATTTTTATTACAATCATTTAGCTTCATTGGTATTTGGTTAGTGAATTAAAAATAACCACAAGCAATTATAAATGAAACACTATACAGCAAGAAACCCAATCTTAGTTCAAATTCTCATTAACAGAGTATGATACAATAATTTCAATTAATAATCTACTCTTTTAGAAAGGTCTAGGGTAACGAAATAGTTATCTTCATAAGTGACATGAATTACCAGACTAATGGCAAAGGCAAGACTTGGTATAAAGTTTTAGTTTAAGCTAGGAGCTTTGGGTTGAAGACCCGTACCGAGTCAGAGCTAGGAGCTGACTGACTCACTCAACTACTTCATAGTAGACTTCAGCTCGCCAGAAGGCGACGCGTGGCGTAAATTCTAGAACCACCAATTGGTCACTACATAGTGGTTACACATTCGTAATACCTAACCTAATAATAATTAAATAAAAATTAATTATAATAATCATGGGAAAGATATAATATAATACAATATAATACAATGAGAGTACTTTTGATTCATACTGTACCCGATAATAATATATAGTCGAACCTGCTTTTTTTTAATAAAGTGGTTCGGATATTTTTACAGAACTATTTAACCAGCCTTTTTTTTTTGTATATAAGGAGTGAAGTGGGGGGAACACCAACCCAAACAAAAGGGTAGGGGAAACTGTTTCCCTACCCAAAATCATTTAAAAAATTTCCATAATATACTAATTAACAAATTTTTGGAAAATCAAAAACCCCCAATACCTTCCATCTTAAATATAACACCCTTTCAAACCCCCCTCCCCACTATCAAACCACTTCAAACCATTTGATAAAAAAATTCATACCCAAACACCATTTAAAAATTAAAGAAAAACCCAAAAACAACTTTTAACCAAAAAAAAGATAAACCCTCAGGTTATACACCATAAAAAAATAAAAAAACATATTACAAAAAACAAATTCCCTAAATTAAAGGGTTCATTACAATAATAACATACAATTAAAAAACAAAAAACAAAAAATACCAAAAATTTAAAAATTTAAAAAAATTCCTAAACAAAAAACCCCAAATTTTTTTTAAAAACAAATTTAAACCAAAAAAATAAAAAAAAACAAAAAAAAAAATTCCCCCTTTTTTCACCTTTAAAAAATTTTAAAATCAAAACCCCCAAAAATTTTAAAATTTTCCAAATTTTTTCCCCCAAAAAAATTTTTCCCCAAAATAAAAACCCCCCCCCTTTTTTTTTTTCCCTTTTCCCCCCCCCCCCCCCTCCCCCCTTTTCCCCCCCCCCCTTTTCCCCCCTTTTTTCCCCCCCCCCCCTTTTTCCCCCCCCCCCTTTCCCCCCCTTTCCCCCAAAAACCCCCCCCCCCCCCCCCCTCCCCCCCCCCCCCCCCCCCCCCCCCCTTCCCCCAAATTTTTTCCCCTCCCCCTCCCCCCAAAAAAAAAAACCCCCCCCCTTTTTAAATTTTTCAACCCCCCCCCCAACCCCCCCCCCCCCTTTTTCCCCCCCTTTTTTTTCCCCCCCCTTTTCCCCCCTTTTTTCCCCCCCCCCAAAACCCCCCCCTTTTTTTCCCCCCCCTTTTCCCCCCCCCCCCCCCTTTTTCCCCCACCTCCCCCCCCCTTTTTTTCCCCCCCCCCCCCCCCCCCCCACCCCCCCCCCCCCCTTTTCCCCCCCCCCCCCCCCCTTTTTTTCCCCCCCCCCCCTCCCCCCTTTTTCCCCCCCAAAACCCCCCTTTTTTTTTTCCCCCCCCCCCCCCCCCCCCCCCCTTCCCCCTTTTTCCCCCCCTTTCCCCCCCCTTTCCCCCCCTCCCCCCCCCCCCCCCCCCCCAAAAAACCCCCCCCCCCTTTCCCCCCTCCCCCCCTCATTTTCCCCCCCCCCCCTTTTCCCCTTTCCCCCCCTTTTACCAAACCTTTTAAAAACCCCCCCCCCGGCCTTTACCACCCCCCCCATCCCGGGCCCCAATCCCAACCCCAAACCCCAAAACCCCCAAACCGAAAAACTAAAAAAACCCCCCCCCCCAAACCCCCAACCCCAAAACCCCCTTTTTTCCCCTACTCTCCCCCCCAAAATCCCCAAAACCCCCAAAACCCCCCCAAAACCCCCCCCCAAAAAATCCCCCCAATCCCCCTCGAAATCTCAACCCACGGCCCCAAAAACCAAAAAAACATAAACCCCCCCCCCCCTTCCCAAAAAAAAAACCACCTAAAAAACCCCCCCTTCCCAACCCCAAAACCTTTTTTCCCCCTAAACCCCCTTCCCCAAATTTTAAAATCCTAATAAAAAATAAAACAACCCCCCTCCCAATTTTTTTCCTTTCACTCAACCCCCAAAAAATTCCCCAAAACCCCCCCCTTTTTCCCCCTTTTTCCTTTTCCCCCCCCCTTTTTTTTCCCCCAAATTTTTTTCCCCAACCCCACTAAAAAACCCAAAAAACCCCCTCGAAAAAAAAAATTTTCCCCCCAAAATTTTTTAAAAAAAAAACCACGAAAAACCCCCCTTTTAAAAACCCCCCAAAACCCCAAAAAAACAAAACAAAACCCCAAAAAATTTTACCCCCCCAAAAACCCATCCTCCCCCAAAAAAAACCACCCAACCCTTTCCAAACCTTTTTTTAAAACCCCCCCTTTTCCCATCCCCCCCCAACCCCAAAAACCCCATTAAAACACTCCCCCCCAAAACCCCCCCCCCTTTAAAAAAAATACAAAAAATTTTTCCCCCCAAAAAAAGACTAAAACAAACCCAAACCCCAAAAAAAAAATTTTCCCCCAAACCCCCCCCTTTTTTTTTTCCCCCAAAAAACCCCCCCCCCTTTTAAAAACCCCCCCCACCCCAAAAAACCCCCTAACCCTCAATTTTTAAACAAAACCCCCCCCCCAAAAAAAAAAGATAAATTTTCCCCTAAACCCCCCAACAAAACCCAACCAACCCTTCCCCCTCCCAAAAAAACCCCCCTTTTTTCCCTAAAAAAAAAAAAATAAAAAAAAACCCCCCCCCCAACCCCCCACCCAAAAACTTTAAACCCCCCCACCCTCCCCTTTATTTTAAAAGAAAAAAACTTTTTAAACAATCCCCATCCCCCTTTAAAAAAACCAAAAAAGGGTAACCCCCCACCACCCCCACCCCCCAAAAACCCCCCCAAAACCCCCCCTTTAAAACCCCCTACCCCCAAAAAACCCCCCCTTTTTAAAAAAAACCCCCACCAAAAAACCCCCCAATACCACAATTTTTCAAAAAATTCCCCAAAACACTTTAAAACCCCCCCCCTTTAAAAAAATTTTAAAATTTAACCCCAAAAATTAACCTTCCCAAAAACCCCCCCTTTATTTTTTAAATTTTTTAAGGGCCCCCCCATTTTAAAAATTTTTAAACCCCCACCCAAAACCATAAAAAAATTTTTTAAAAAACCAAAACACAACCCCCCAAAAAAAACAAAAATTTCATACCCCAAAACCCAAAAACCCCCAAACAAAACCCCCCCCCCCAAATTTCCCCCATTTACAAATTTTTCCCCCCTAAACCCCCAAAACCCCCTTCCCCCCTCCCCAAAAAAAATCCGCCCCCAAAAACCCCCAAAAACCCCTTTCCCCAAAAATCAAAAATCCCCAAAAAAACCCCCCCTAAAAATTAAAAAAAATTTTTTTTTTTTTAAAAAAAAAATTTTTAAAAATTTTAAAAAAAGAAAATTTTTTTTTTTTAAAAAAACCCCATAAATTTTCAAAAAAAAAAAAAAATTTTTTAAAAACCCCCAAACCCCTTTTTTAAAAAAAACCCCCAAAAATTTAAAAATTTTTAAAACAAAAATAAAAACAAAATAACCCCCCATAAAAATTAAAATAAAACCAAAATTAAAAAAAACAAAAATTTTTTTTTTAAAAAAAAAAAGTTTTTTCAAACATAAAATAAAAATTTTTTTTAAAAAAAAATTTTTTTAAAAAAAAAACCCCAAATTAAACCTCCCCAAAAAAAAAATTTTTAAAATTCCCCCCCAAACCCAAATTTTTTTAAAACCCCAAAAAAATTTTTTTAAACCCCCAAACCCCCCCCCAAAAAAAAAATTTTTTTTAACCCCTAAAAAAAACCCCCCCCAAACATTTTTTTTCCCCCCCAAAAAATTTTGGGGAAATTAAAAAAAAATTTTAAAACAAAAAACCCCCAAAAGGGGGGGCCCCTTCCCAAAAATTTTTTAAAAAAAAAATTTTTCCCCATTTTTTTCCAAACTTAAATTTTTTTCCCCCGGGTTTAAAACCCCCAAAAACCCCCCCCCCCTAAACCCTTTTTTAAAAAATATTTTTTCCCCCCTTTTAAACCAAAAAAAAATTTTTTCCCCCCCTTTCCCCTTCCCAAAAAGGGGGGATTTCAAAAAAAAATTTTTAAACCCCTTCAATTTTTTTAAATATCCCCATTCCCCCCTTTTTAAAACCCTTTTAAAAAAAAAATTTTTTTTTTTTCCCCCCCTTTTAAAACCCCCCCATTTTTGATCATTTTAAAACCCTTTTTTAAAATTTTTCCAACCCCAAAAATTTTTAAACCCAAAAATTTACCCCCTTTTTCCTTTTTTCTAAACCCCTTTTTTTTATCCAAAACTTTTTTTTATCCAAAAATAAAAACCCCTTTTTTTTAAAAAAAAACCCCCCCCCCCCAAAACCTTTTTTTAAAACCTTTTTTAAAAAAAAACCCCCCCCCAAAAAAAAATTTTTTTTTTTTTTCCCCCCCCAAACCCCCCCTTTTTTTTCCCCCCTCCCAAATTTTTTTTTTTAAAAAAACCCCATGCAAATTTTTTTAAACCCCCCAAAACTAAGGGGCCCTTTAAAAAACATTTTTTAAAGCCCCCCCCTTTAAAATTTTTTTTCCCCCCCCCCCCAACCCCAAAACCCCCCCCTTTTTACCAAATAACCACCCCCAAAAACCCACCCCAAAAATTTTCCCCTTTTAAAAAAAAAAATTTTTTCCCCCATCCCTTTTCCCCCCAAACCCTTTCCCCCAAAAAAATTTTTTAAAAACAACCCCAAAAATTTTCCCCCCCCCCAAACTACCCAAAAAGAAACCCCTTTAAATAACTTTACCCCTAACCCTTTCCCAAAATCCCCCCCTATAAAATCCCCCAAAAAAAAATTTTTTCCCCCCCCCAACCCTAAAAAACCCCACAAAAAACATAAATTTAAAAAAATCGGGGCCCTTTACCCCCTTTAATAAAGGAAAAATTTAAAAAATATTAAATTTAAAATTAAAATCATAAAATTTAAAAAAATTTTTATAAAAAAAAAAAAACACCCCCATAACCCCCTTTTTTAAAAACCCCCCAAAACCCCAATTTTCCCAAATCCCTCCCACCAATTTCCCAACTCCTTTTTTTTTTAAAAACCCACTTTACCCCTTCCCCCTTCAAAAAACCCCTTTTTTCAAACCCCCCCTTTTTCCCCAAAATTTAATTTTTTTAAAAACAAAATTTTTTTTCCCCCCCCAAAAATTTTTTTTCCCCCCCATTTTTCCCCCCAAAACAAACCCCACCCCTCCCAAAATAAAAACCCCCCCAAAATTTTTAAAAAACCCCCAATTTCCAATCCACCTCACCCCCCCCTTTTAAACCCCCAAAACCCCCCCCTTTTAAAAAATTTCCCCCCCCCCCCATCCCAAATATTTTAAAAAAAACCCCCCCAAAAAAAAAAAAAATTTTAAAACCCCCTAAAACCCTACCAACCCCCCCCCCCAAAAAACCCCCCCCAAACCCCCTTTTTTCCCAAAATGAACCCCAAAAACCCCCCAAAATTTAAAACCCCCTTTTTTAAAATTTAATAAAAAAACCCCCATTGACCCCCTTTTTAAAATAAAAAACCACCCTTAAACCCTACAAAAAATAAAAACACCCCCAAAAACAATAAAAAAAATTCCTCATTTTAAAAATTTTTCCCCCCCGGGGCCCCCCCCCCCCTTTTTTTTCCCCCAAAAACAAATTAATACCAATTTTTCAAAAACTTTAAAAAAACCCCCATTTTTTTAAATACCCCCAAAAATTTTTAAAAAAAACCCCCCTTTTTTAAAAAACCCCCCTTAAACACCTTTTTAAAACCCACCCCCAAAAAAATTTTTTAAAAAATTTTTTAAAAAAAAACCCCCCTTTTTAAATCCTTAAATTAAAAAACCCTTTTCCCCCCGGGGGGGTTTTAAAAAAAACCAAAACCCCCCCAAATTTAAACCCCCTTTTTTTAAAAAATTTCCCACCCCAAACCCCCTTTTTTTTTTCCCCCCCCCAAAAAAAAAACCCCCCCCCCCCCCTAACCCCCATTTTTTCCCCCTCCCCAAAAAAAACCCCCCCCCCCCCCTTAAACCCCCCCCCTTTCCCCCCCAAAACCCCCACAAAAAAAGGGGGTTTTCCCCCCCCCCCCCCCCCTTTTTAAAATTTTCAACCCCCCCCCCCCAAAAAACAAAAACCCCCGAAATTTTCCCCCTTTACTTTCCCCCCCAAAATTTTTCCCCCCCCCCCAAACAAACCCCCCCTTCCCCCCTTTTTTTTTTAAAATTTAAAAACCCCTCAACACCCAAAACCCCCCCCCCCTTTTTCCCCCAACCCCCCCCCAAGGGAAAAAGGGGGGTCCCCCCCCCAATTTTAGCCCCCAAAATTTTAACCCCCCAAAATTTTTCCCCCCAAAAAACCACCCAAACCCCCCCAACCCCCCACCCCCCCCCCCTTTTTAAAAACCCCCCCCCCCCCCCCCCCAAAAAAACCCCAAATTTAAAAACCCCCCAAAACACCCCCCAAATTTAAAAAAATTTCCCCCCCAAAAATTTTTTTCCCCCCCCCCCAACCTCCCCCCCAACCCCAAAAAAACCCCCCCCCTTTACAAAAAACCCCCCCAAAATCAAAACCCCCCCCCCCCTTTTAAAAAAATTTTTTTCATAAATTTTTCCCTTTTTTCCCATTTTTTAAAAAAAACTTTTAACCACAAAAAAAAAAAATTTTTTTTTTTTCCCCCCCCCCTCCCACTTTCCCCCACCCCAACTAAAACCCCCCCCCCAAAAACCTCAAAAATTTTTACCTCCCCTCCCCCCCAAAAAAAAAAAAAACAAAGAACCCTTTTTCCCCCAAAAACATTCTTTTTTTCCCCCCCCCCCCCTTTTTTTTTAAAACCCCCCCCCCAAAACCCCCCCTTGAACCTAAACCCCAAAAACCCCCGGAAAAAACCCCCCTTTTTTCCCCCTTTTTCTTTAAAAAAAATAAAAAAAAAAAATTTTGATTTTAAAGGGTTTTCCCTTTTATTTTAAAAATTTAAAGGTTTTGTTTTTAAAAAAATTTTTTTTTCATATTTTAAAAAATTAAATTTTTTTGGGAAAATTCTGATCAACTAATTTTTTTATTTTAAAATTTCAATTAATGTTTTTGGGCCCCCAATTTTTTCCCATAAATTTTGGGCCCGAAAAGGGGGCCTACATTTTTAAAAAACCCTTTTTCAACATATTTAAATTTTTAAAATTTTTTTAAAAATTTTTTTTTTATTAAAAAATTTAAATTTTTTTTAAGTTGGGAAAAAATTTTCATTTTCCCTTTAAAAAACCCCTTTTTTTTTCCCCTTTTTTTTGGTAAAAAGTTTTTAAATTTTTAATTTTTTTAATTTTAAAAAATACTTTTTTTTGTTTTTTTTTTATTTAAAAAAAAAAAATTTTTTTTTTTTACAAAAATTAAAAAGTGGAATTTTTTAAAAGGGGGAAAATGGGGAAAAATTTTAAAATTTCCCCCAACCCCGGCGGCAAAAAATTTAAAAGGGTCACCCGCCCTTTTAAAAAAATAAAAAAAAAAAATTTAAATTTTTAAATTTTAAAATTAAAAATAAATTTTTTGAATAAAATACCAAAAAAGGGCCCCCTTTTTTAAGGTTAAAACTAAACCAGCCCTTTAAGGGTTGGGGTTTCCCCTTTTTGTTTGGAAAAGGGCCCAAAAAAACAGCCCCTAAATTTTTCCAAGGGAAACTACCCCTTTTTCCGCCCCTTTTGGCCCAAAAATTTTTTTTTAACTAAAAAGGGGGGAATTTTCCTGTAAATTTTAAAATTTAAGGGGTTTGGGGAAAATTTCGCCCTAAAAAAAATTTTACCCCAAAGGTTTAAAAGGGGGGGGCCCTATTTAATTTTCCATAAACCCGTTCCCAAAAAATTTTTTTTGGGGCCAAAGGGGAACCCCCCCAAAGCCCCCCCGGGAAAAACCCTTTTAAAAATTTAAATTTAAAATAAATTTTTTTTAAAAAAAATTTAAATTTAAATTTTTTAAAAAAAATTTTTTAAAAAATTTTTACCCCTTTAAATTTTAGGTTTTTTAAAAAAAAAAAAAAATTAAAAAATTTTTAAAATTTTATTAAAAAAACCCGGGGGCCCCCGGGGGGCCCAAAAAACCCCATTTTCCCAAAGCTTCCCCGGGGGGGAAAAATTTTTTAAACCCCAAACCCCATTTGGGGCCCACTTTTCCCCAACCCCGGCCCCCCCTTTTTAACCCTTTTTTTAATTTTCACCCGCCCAAATAACTTTTCCCCTTTCCCCCCCAAAAAAAAAGAAATTTCCCGAACCAAAGCCCCCCCTTAAACCCCCCCCCCCTTTTACCCCCCTAACCCTTCCCAAAAAAAATTGGCATTTTTGCCCCCTTTTTTAAAAACCCCGGGAAAACCCCTTTCTTTGTTTTGGAAAAGGGGCCCCCCCCCCTAAAAAAACCCCCGGGGGTTTTTTAAAACACCCTTTTTTACCCAAAACATGGGACCTTTCCCGTTAAAACTTTGGGAACAATAAAGGGGGGGGTAACTTAAAAAAAATTTTTTTAAAAAAAATTTTTTTAAAAAAAAAAATTTTTTTAAAAATTTTTTTTACTTTTTTTAAGCCCATTGGGGGCCCCCCTCTGAAAATAAAAAACCCCCCGATTTTTTTAAAAAAATTTTGTTTTCCAAAAATTTTTTTTTCCCATTTCTTTTATCCAAAAATAAATTTAAAAACCGAAATTTTTTTTTCCCCCCGGGTGAAACGAAAGCCCTTAAACCCCCCTTTTTTTTCTTTTTAAAACCCCCTCTTTGGGAAAATCCCCTCTTTTTTAAAAATTAAAAAAAAGGTGCCCAATTTTTTAAAATTTTTTGGGAAAAAATTTTTCCCCCCAAAAAAACTTGGTTTTCCCCTAAATTTATTTTTTTCCCCCAAAAAAATTTTTTTTGGGGGGGGGGGGGAAGGGGGGTTTTTTGGGGGGGGGGTTTTGGGGCCATAAAACTAAATTTAGTTTTTTTGGGGGGGTTTTTTTTCCCAGTTATTTATAGGGGCCTTTTTTCCCCTTTAAAAATTTTTTAATTCGGAAAATTATTTTTAAAAATTTTCCCTTTTTTTTTTAAACCCCCCCTTTTTTTTTTGGGAACATTTGAAACCCCCCCTTTAAAAAAAAAAAACCCAAAATTTTCCCCCGGGAAAAAAACCCCCCGGGGGAAAAAACCCTTTTTTTTCTCCCAAAAATTTTCCCCCCTTTTTTAAAAATTAAATTTTTTTCTTTTTTGGGGAAAAAGGGGGCTCTAAAACCCCCCCTTTTCCCCCAACCCCCCCCTTAAAACCCCCCAAAATTCCCTTATAAAAGGGGATAGGGATTTCTTTCTGAACACACCAAAAAAAATAATTTTTTTTTAAAAAATTTTAAAATTTTTAAAAAAAATTTTTTTTTTTTTCTTTATTTATTTATTTTTTTTTGGGAAAAAAAAAAAAAAAAATTTAAAAAAATTTTTAAATTTTTAAAAATTTTAATTTTTTTTTTTTAAAAAAAAAAATCCCCCCCCAAAAATCCCCCCCCAAAAAAAAAAATTTTTTTCCTTTTTCCCCGATAAAACCCCAAAAAATGCAACCTTTAAAACCCCCATCGGGAAAAAACCCCCGGGGGGTTTGGGCCCTTTTTTCCCAACCCCCGGGGTTTTGGGTCTTTCCCCCCGTTTAAAAAACCCCCCCTATACCAGGGATAAACCCCCGGGGTTTTCCCGGGCCCCCCACTTAAAAAACCCCTTTTTCCCCCCTTTTTTTTCCCCCCCCCCCCACCCCTGTTTAAAAAAAAACGGGGGTTTTTAAAGGGGGGAAAAAAAAAAGGTTTTTTATTTATTCCGAAAAACCCCCCTTCCTGGGGATTTAAACCCTTCCCCCAAAAACCCCCCCAAAAATTTCCCCCCAATTTCCCCCAAATTAAAAGGGGGGTTTAACCCTTCTTTCCCCCTTTTTTTAAAAACAATTTTTTTTAAAAAAACCCCCCCCCCCCGTTATTCCCAAAAAGGGTCCCTCCCCAAATAATTGGAACCACAAAATTTTCAAGGAACACCCAAAATTTCCCAAAGGGGGCCCCCCAAAAAATTCCCCCCCCATTTATTTTTTTAATTCCGTCTGAAAAAAAGGGGTACCCAAAAAACCTTTTTAATTTTAAAAACCCCCGGAACCCAAACCCCCCCCAAAAAAAAAAAAAATATTTTAAATTTTAAATTTAAAAAAAAAAATTTTTTTAAAAAAAAATTTTTTTTCCCCAAAGGACCAAGGGTAAAAATTTAAAAGGGAAAAAGGGAATTTAAAAAAAGAAAAATTTTTAAGGGAAATTGTTAAACCCTTGAAAACAGGAAACCCAAAACCAAAATTTTTTTTTTTAATTTAAAAAAATTAATTAACAGGGAATTTTTTTAAAATAAAAATAAAAAAAAACCCCCCAAAAATCCCAAAAAAAAATTTAAATTTTTTTTTTTAAAATAAAAATTTTTTTTTTAAAAAAAAAAAAACCCCCCCTTTTAACCCCCCCCCAAAAAAAAACCCCTTTTAAAAAAAACTACCCAAATTTTAAAAAAAAAACCCTTTTAAAACCCAAACCAAAAAAATACAAAATTTTAAAAAAAAAATTTTTCAAAAAACCAAAAAAAAAAAAAATAAAAACCCCAAAAAAAATCAAAATTTAAAAAAAAAATAACATTTTTTAAAAAAAAATCAAAATTAAAAAAGGGCCAAAAAAAAAAAATTCCCCCCAAAAAATAAAATAAAAAAAAATTTTAAATAAATTTAAACCAAAAAAATAAAAAAAAACAAAAAAAAAAATTCCCCCTTTTTTCACCTTTAAAAAATTTTAAAATCAAAACCCCCAAAAATTTTAAAATTTTCCAAATTTTTTCCCCCAAAAAAATTTTTCCCCAAAATAAAAACCCCCCCCCTTTTTTTTTTTCCCTTTTCCCCCCCCCCCCCCCTCCCCCCTTTTCCCCCCCCCCCTTTTCCCCCCTTTTTTCCCCCCCCCCCCTTTTTCCCCCCCCCCCTTTCCCCCCCTTTCCCCCAAAAACCCCCCCCCCCCCCCCCCTCCCCCCCCCCCCCCCCCCCCCCCCCCTTCCCCCAAATTTTTTCCCCTCCCCCTCCCCCCAAAAAAAAAAACCCCCCCCCTTTTTAAATTTTTCAACCCCCCCCCCAACCCCCCCCCCCCCTTTTTCCCCCCCTTTTTTTTCCCCCCCCTTTTCCCCCCTTTTTTCCCCCCCCCCAAAACCCCCCCCTTTTTTTCCCCCCCCTTTTCCCCCCCCCCCCCCCTTTTTCCCCCACCTCCCCCCCCCTTTTTTTCCCCCCCCCCCCCCCCCCCCCACCCCCCCCCCCCCCTTTTCCCCCCCCCCCCCCCCCTTTTTTTCCCCCCCCCCCCTCCCCCCTTTTTCCCCCCCAAAACCCCCCTTTTTTTTTTCCCCCCCCCCCCCCCCCCCCCCCCTTCCCCCTTTTTCCCCCCCTTTCCCCCCCCTTTCCCCCCCTCCCCCCCCCCCCCCCCCCCCAAAAAACCCCCCCCCCCTTTCCCCCCTCCCCCCCTCATTTTCCCCCCCCCCCCTTTTCCCCTTTCCCCCCCTTTTACCAAACCTTTTAAAAACCCCCCCCCCGGCCTTTACCACCCCCCCCATCCCGGGCCCCAATCCCAACCCCAAACCCCAAAACCCCCAAACCGAAAAACTAAAAAAACC
Organism: Cherax quadricarinatus; assembly: GCF_026875155.1. Classification (NCBI taxonomy): domain Eukaryota; kingdom Metazoa; phylum Arthropoda; class Malacostraca; order Decapoda; family Parastacidae; genus Cherax; species Cherax quadricarinatus. Next base: position 16,952 of record NW_026506817.1, read on the forward strand.
CCCCCCCCCAAACCCCCAACCCCAAAACCCCCTTTTTTCCCCTACTCTCCCCCCCAAAATCCCCAAAACCCCCAAAACCCCCCCAAAACCCCCCCCCAAAAAATCCCCCCAATCCCCCTCGAAATCTCAACCCACGGCCCCAAAAACCAAAAAAACATAAACCCCCCCCCCCCTTCCCAAAAAAAAAACCACCTAAAAAACCCCCCCTTCCCAACCCCAAAACCTTTTTTCCCCCTAAACCCCCTTCCCCAAATTTTAAAATCCTAATAAAAAATAAAACAACCCCCCTCCCAATTTTTTTCCTTTCACTCAACCCCCAAAAAATTCCCCAAAACCCCCCCCTTTTTCCCCCTTTTTCCTTTTCCCCCCCCCTTTTTTTTCCCCCAAATTTTTTTCCCCAACCCCACTAAAAAACCCAAAAAACCCCCTCGAAAAAAAAAATTTTCCCCCCAAAATTTTTTAAAAAAAAAACCACGAAAAACCCCCCTTTTAAAAACCCCCCAAAACCCCAAAAAAACAAAACAAAACCCCAAAAAATTTTACCCCCCCAAAAACCCATCCTCCCCCAAAAAAAACCACCCAACCCTTTCCAAACCTTTTTTTAAAACCCCCCCTTTTCCCATCCCCCCCCAACCCCAAAAACCCCATTAAAACACTCCCCCCCAAAACCCCCCCCCCTTTAAAAAAAATACAAAAAATTTTTCCCCCCAAAAAAAGACTAAAACAAACCCAAACCCCAAAAAAAAAATTTTCCCCCAAACCCCCCCCTTTTTTTTTTCCCCCAAAAAACCCCCCCCCCTTTTAAAAACCCCCCCCACCCCAAAAAACCCCCTAACCCTCAATTTTTAAACAAAACCCCCCCCCCAAAAAAAAAAGATAAATTTTCCCCTAAACCCCCCAACAAAACCCAACCAACCCTTCCCCCTCCCAAAAAAACCCCCCTTTTTTCCCTAAAAAAAAAAAAATAAAAAAAAACCCCCCCCCCAACCCCCCACCCAAAAACTTTAAACCCCCCCACCCTCCCCTTTATTTTAAAAGAAAAAAACTTTTTAAACAATCCCCATCCCCCTTTAAAAAAACCAAAAAAGGGTAACCCCCCACCACCCCCACCCCCCAAAAACCCCCCCAAAACCCCCCCTTTAAAACCCCCTACCCCCAAAAAACCCCCCCTTTTTAAAAAAAACCCCCACCAAAAAACCCCCCAATACCACAATTTTTCAAAAAATTCCCCAAAACACTTTAAAACCCCCCCCCTTTAAAAAAATTTTAAAATTTAACCCCAAAAATTAACCTTCCCAAAAACCCCCCCTTTATTTTTTAAATTTTTTAAGGGCCCCCCCATTTTAAAAATTTTTAAACCCCCACCCAAAACCATAAAAAAATTTTTTAAAAAACCAAAACACAACCCCCCAAAAAAAACAAAAATTTCATACCCCAAAACCCAAAAACCCCCAAACAAAACCCCCCCCCCCAAATTTCCCCCATTTACAAATTTTTCCCCCCTAAACCCCCAAAACCCCCTTCCCCCCTCCCCAAAAAAAATCCGCCCCCAAAAACCCCCAAAAACCCCTTTCCCCAAAAATCAAAAATCCCCAAAAAAACCCCCCCTAAAAATTAAAAAAAATTTTTTTTTTTTTAAAAAAAAAATTTTTAAAAATTTTAAAAAAAGAAAATTTTTTTTTTTTAAAAAAACCCCATAAATTTTCAAAAAAAAAAAAAAATTTTTTAAAAACCCCCAAACCCCTTTTTTAAAAAAAACCCCCAAAAATTTAAAAATTTTTAAAACAAAAATAAAAACAAAATAACCCCCCATAAAAATTAAAATAAAACCAAAATTAAAAAAAACAAAAATTTTTTTTTTAAAAAAAAAAAGTTTTTTCAAACATAAAATAAAAATTTTTTTTAAAAAAAAATTTTTTTAAAAAAAAAACCCCAAATTAAACCTCCCCAAAAAAAAAATTTTTAAAATTCCCCCCCAAACCCAAATTTTTTTAAAACCCCAAAAAAATTTTTTTAAACCCCCAAACCCCCCCCCAAAAAAAAAATTTTTTTTAACCCCTAAAAAAAACCCCCCCCAAACATTTTTTTTCCCCCCCAAAAAATTTTGGGGAAATTAAAAAAAAATTTTAAAACAAAAAACCCCCAAAAGGGGGGGCCCCTTCCCAAAAATTTTTTAAAAAAAAAATTTTTCCCCATTTTTTTCCAAACTTAAATTTTTTTCCCCCGGGTTTAAAACCCCCAAAAACCCCCCCCCCCTAAACCCTTTTTTAAAAAATATTTTTTCCCCCCTTTTAAACCAAAAAAAAATTTTTTCCCCCCCTTTCCCCTTCCCAAAAAGGGGGGATTTCAAAAAAAAATTTTTAAACCCCTTCAATTTTTTTAAATATCCCCATTCCCCCCTTTTTAAAACCCTTTTAAAAAAAAAATTTTTTTTTTTTCCCCCCCTTTTAAAACCCCCCCATTTTTGATCATTTTAAAACCCTTTTTTAAAATTTTTCCAACCCCAAAAATTTTTAAACCCAAAAATTTACCCCCTTTTTCCTTTTTTCTAAACCCCTTTTTTTTATCCAAAACTTTTTTTTATCCAAAAATAAAAACCCCTTTTTTTTAAAAAAAAACCCCCCCCCCCCAAAACCTTTTTTTAAAACCTTTTTTAAAAAAAAACCCCCCCCCAAAAAAAAATTTTTTTTTTTTTTCCCCCCCCAAACCCCCCCTTTTTTTTCCCCCCTCCCAAATTTTTTTTTTTAAAAAAACCCCATGCAAATTTTTTTAAACCCCCCAAAACTAAGGGGCCCTTTAAAAAACATTTTTTAAAGCCCCCCCCTTTAAAATTTTTTTTCCCCCCCCCCCCAACCCCAAAACCCCCCCCTTTTTACCAAATAACCACCCCCAAAAACCCACCCCAAAAATTTTCCCCTTTTAAAAAAAAAAATTTTTTCCCCCATCCCTTTTCCCCCCAAACCCTTTCCCCCAAAAAAATTTTTTAAAAACAACCCCAAAAATTTTCCCCCCCCCCAAACTACCCAAAAAGAAACCCCTTTAAATAACTTTACCCCTAACCCTTTCCCAAAATCCCCCCCTATAAAATCCCCCAAAAAAAAATTTTTTCCCCCCCCCAACCCTAAAAAACCCCACAAAAAACATAAATTTAAAAAAATCGGGGCCCTTTACCCCCTTTAATAAAGGAAAAATTTAAAAAATATTAAATTTAAAATTAAAATCATAAAATTTAAAAAAATTTTTATAAAAAAAAAAAAACACCCCCATAACCCCCTTTTTTAAAAACCCCCCAAAACCCCAATTTTCCCAAATCCCTCCCACCAATTTCCCAACTCCTTTTTTTTTTAAAAACCCACTTTACCCCTTCCCCCTTCAAAAAACCCCTTTTTTCAAACCCCCCCTTTTTCCCCAAAATTTAATTTTTTTAAAAACAAAATTTTTTTTCCCCCCCCAAAAATTTTTTTTCCCCCCCATTTTTCCCCCCAAAACAAACCCCACCCCTCCCAAAATAAAAACCCCCCCAAAATTTTTAAAAAACCCCCAATTTCCAATCCACCTCACCCCCCCCTTTTAAACCCCCAAAACCCCCCCCTTTTAAAAAATTTCCCCCCCCCCCCATCCCAAATATTTTAAAAAAAACCCCCCCAAAAAAAAAAAAAATTTTAAAACCCCCTAAAACCCTACCAACCCCCCCCCCCAAAAAACCCCCCCCAAACCCCCTTTTTTCCCAAAATGAACCCCAAAAACCCCCCAAAATTTAAAACCCCCTTTTTTAAAATTTAATAAAAAAACCCCCATTGACCCCCTTTTTAAAATAAAAAACCACCCTTAAACCCTACAAAAAATAAAAACACCCCCAAAAACAATAAAAAAAATTCCTCATTTTAAAAATTTTTCCCCCCCGGGGCCCCCCCCCCCCTTTTTTTTCCCCCAAAAACAAATTAATACCAATTTTTCAAAAACTTTAAAAAAACCCCCATTTTTTTAAATACCCCCAAAAATTTTTAAAAAAAACCCCCCTTTTTTAAAAAACCCCCCTTAAACACCTTTTTAAAACCCACCCCCAAAAAAATTTTTTAAAAAATTTTTTAAAAAAAAACCCCCCTTTTTAAATCCTTAAATTAAAAAACCCTTTTCCCCCCGGGGGGGTTTTAAAAAAAACCAAAACCCCCCCAAATTTAAACCCCCTTTTTTTAAAAAATTTCCCACCCCAAACCCCCTTTTTTTTTTCCCCCCCCCAAAAAAAAAACCCCCCCCCCCCCCTAACCCCCATTTTTTCCCCCTCCCCAAAAAAAACCCCCCCCCCCCCCTTAAACCCCCCCCCTTTCCCCCCCAAAACCCCCACAAAAAAAGGGGGTTTTCCCCCCCCCCCCCCCCCTTTTTAAAATTTTCAACCCCCCCCCCCCAAAAAACAAAAACCCCCGAAATTTTCCCCCTTTACTTTCCCCCCCAAAATTTTTCCCCCCCCCCCAAACAAACCCCCCCTTCCCCCCTTTTTTTTTTAAAATTTAAAAACCCCTCAACACCCAAAACCCCCCCCCCCTTTTTCCCCCAACCCCCCCCCAAGGGAAAAAGGGGGGTCCCCCCCCCAATTTTAGCCCCCAAAATTTTAACCCCCCAAAATTTTTCCCCCCAAAAAACCACCCAAACCCCCCCAACCCCCCACCCCCCCCCCCTTTTTAAAAACCCCCCCCCCCCCCCCCCCAAAAAAACCCCAAATTTAAAAACCCCCCAAAACACCCCCCAAATTTAAAAAAATTTCCCCCCCAAAAATTTTTTTCCCCCCCCCCCAACCTCCCCCCCAACCCCAAAAAAACCCCCCCCCTTTACAAAAAACCCCCCCAAAATCAAAACCCCCCCCCCCCTTTTAAAAAAATTTTTTTCATAAATTTTTCCCTTTTTTCCCATTTTTTAAAAAAAACTTTTAACCACAAAAAAAAAAAATTTTTTTTTTTTCCCCCCCCCCTCCCACTTTCCCCCACCCCAACTAAAACCCCCCCCCCAAAAACCTCAAAAATTTTTACCTCCCCTCCCCCCCAAAAAAAAAAAAAACAAAGAACCCTTTTTCCCCCAAAAACATTCTTTTTTTCCCCCCCCCCCCCTTTTTTTTTAAAACCCCCCCCCCAAAACCCCCCCTTGAACCTAAACCCCAAAAACCCCCGGAAAAAACCCCCCTTTTTTCCCCCTTTTTCTTTAAAAAAAATAAAAAAAAAAAATTTTGATTTTAAAGGGTTTTCCCTTTTATTTTAAAAATTTAAAGGTTTTGTTTTTAAAAAAATTTTTTTTTCATATTTTAAAAAATTAAATTTTTTTGGGAAAATTCTGATCAACTAATTTTTTTATTTTAAAATTTCAATTAATGTTTTTGGGCCCCCAATTTTTTCCCATAAATTTTGGGCCCGAAAAGGGGGCCTACATTTTTAAAAAACCCTTTTTCAACATATTTAAATTTTTAAAATTTTTTTAAAAATTTTTTTTTTATTAAAAAATTTAAATTTTTTTTAAGTTGGGAAAAAATTTTCATTTTCCCTTTAAAAAACCCCTTTTTTTTTCCCCTTTTTTTTGGTAAAAAGTTTTTAAATTTTTAATTTTTTTAATTTTAAAAAATACTTTTTTTTGTTTTTTTTTTATTTAAAAAAAAAAAATTTTTTTTTTTTACAAAAATTAAAAAGTGGAATTTTTTAAAAGGGGGAAAATGGGGAAAAATTTTAAAATTTCCCCCAACCCCGGCGGCAAAAAATTTAAAAGGGTCACCCGCCCTTTTAAAAAAATAAAAAAAAAAAATTTAAATTTTTAAATTTTAAAATTAAAAATAAATTTTTTGAATAAAATACCAAAAAAGGGCCCCCTTTTTTAAGGTTAAAACTAAACCAGCCCTTTAAGGGTTGGGGTTTCCCCTTTTTGTTTGGAAAAGGGCCCAAAAAAACAGCCCCTAAATTTTTCCAAGGGAAACTACCCCTTTTTCCGCCCCTTTTGGCCCAAAAATTTTTTTTTAACTAAAAAGGGGGGAATTTTCCTGTAAATTTTAAAATTTAAGGGGTTTGGGGAAAATTTCGCCCTAAAAAAAATTTTACCCCAAAGGTTTAAAAGGGGGGGGCCCTATTTAATTTTCCATAAACCCGTTCCCAAAAAATTTTTTTTGGGGCCAAAGGGGAACCCCCCCAAAGCCCCCCCGGGAAAAACCCTTTTAAAAATTTAAATTTAAAATAAATTTTTTTTAAAAAAAATTTAAATTTAAATTTTTTAAAAAAAATTTTTTAAAAAATTTTTACCCCTTTAAATTTTAGGTTTTTTAAAAAAAAAAAAAAATTAAAAAATTTTTAAAATTTTATTAAAAAAACCCGGGGGCCCCCGGGGGGCCCAAAAAACCCCATTTTCCCAAAGCTTCCCCGGGGGGGAAAAATTTTTTAAACCCCAAACCCCATTTGGGGCCCACTTTTCCCCAACCCCGGCCCCCCCTTTTTAACCCTTTTTTTAATTTTCACCCGCCCAAATAACTTTTCCCCTTTCCCCCCCAAAAAAAAAGAAATTTCCCGAACCAAAGCCCCCCCTTAAACCCCCCCCCCCTTTTACCCCCCTAACCCTTCCCAAAAAAAATTGGCATTTTTGCCCCCTTTTTTAAAAACCCCGGGAAAACCCCTTTCTTTGTTTTGGAAAAGGGGCCCCCCCCCCTAAAAAAACCCCCGGGGGTTTTTTAAAACACCCTTTTTTACCCAAAACATGGGACCTTTCCCGTTAAAACTTTGGGAACAATAAAGGGGGGGGTAACTTAAAAAAAATTTTTTTAAAAAAAATTTTTTTAAAAAAAAAAATTTTTTTAAAAATTTTTTTTACTTTTTTTAAGCCCATTGGGGGCCCCCCTCTGAAAATAAAAAACCCCCCGATTTTTTTAAAAAAATTTTGTTTTCCAAAAATTTTTTTTTCCCATTTCTTTTATCCAAAAATAAATTTAAAAACCGAAATTTTTTTTTCCCCCCGGGTGAAACGAAAGCCCTTAAACCCCCCTTTTTTTTCTTTTTAAAACCCCCTCTTTGGGAAAATCCCCTCTTTTTTAAAAATTAAAAAAAAGGTGCCCAATTTTTTAAAATTTTTTGGGAAAAAATTTTTCCCCCCAAAAAAACTTGGTTTTCCCCTAAATTTATTTTTTTCCCCCAAAAAAATTTTTTTTGGGGGGGGGGGGGAAGGGGGGTTTTTTGGGGGGGGGGTTTTGGGGCCATAAAACTAAATTTAGTTTTTTTGGGGGGGTTTTTTTTCCCAGTTATTTATAGGGGCCTTTTTTCCCCTTTAAAAATTTTTTAATTCGGAAAATTATTTTTAAAAATTTTCCCTTTTTTTTTTAAACCCCCCCTTTTTTTTTTGGGAACATTTGAAACCCCCCCTTTAAAAAAAAAAAACCCAAAATTTTCCCCCGGGAAAAAAACCCCCCGGGGGAAAAAACCCTTTTTTTTCTCCCAAAAATTTTCCCCCCTTTTTTAAAAATTAAATTTTTTTCTTTTTTGGGGAAAAAGGGGGCTCTAAAACCCCCCCTTTTCCCCCAACCCCCCCCTTAAAACCCCCCAAAATTCCCTTATAAAAGGGGATAGGGATTTCTTTCTGAACACACCAAAAAAAATAATTTTTTTTTAAAAAATTTTAAAATTTTTAAAAAAAATTTTTTTTTTTTTCTTTATTTATTTATTTTTTTTTGGGAAAAAAAAAAAAAAAAATTTAAAAAAATTTTTAAATTTTTAAAAATTTTAATTTTTTTTTTTTAAAAAAAAAAATCCCCCCCCAAAAATCCCCCCCCAAAAAAAAAAATTTTTTTCCTTTTTCCCCGATAAAACCCCAAAAAATGCAACCTTTAAAACCCCCATCGGGAAAAAACCCCCGGGGGGTTTGGGCCCTTTTTTCCCAACCCCCGGGGTTTTGGGTCTTTCCCCCCGTTTAAAAAACCCCCCCTATACCAGGGATAAACCCCCGGGGTTTTCCCGGGCCCCCCACTTAAAAAACCCCTTTTTCCCCCCTTTTTTTTCCCCCCCCCCCCACCCCTGTTTAAAAAAAAACGGGGGTTTTTAAAGGGGGGAAAAAAAAAAGGTTTTTTATTTATTCCGAAAAACCCCCCTTCCTGGGGATTTAAACCCTTCCCCCAAAAACCCCCCCAAAAATTTCCCCCCAATTTCCCCCAAATTAAAAGGGGGGTTTAACCCTTCTTTCCCCCTTTTTTTAAAAACAATTTTTTTTAAAAAAACCCCCCCCCCCCGTTATTCCCAAAAAGGGTCCCTCCCCAAATAATTGGAACCACAAAATTTTCAAGGAACACCCAAAATTTCCCAAAGGGGGCCCCCCAAAAAATTCCCCCCCCATTTATTTTTTTAATTCCGTCTGAAAAAAAGGGGTACCCAAAAAACCTTTTTAATTTTAAAAACCCCCGGAACCCAAACCCCCCCCAAAAAAAAAAAAAATATTTTAAATTTTAAATTTAAAAAAAAAAATTTTTTTAAAAAAAAATTTTTTTTCCCCAAAGGACCAAGGGTAAAAATTTAAAAGGGAAAAAGGGAATTTAAAAAAAGAAAAAAAAAAAAGGGAAATTTTTGAAAAAATTTTTTTGGAAAACAAAGCAAAAA
>NW_026506818.1:0-24866 GCF_026875155.1 Cherax quadricarinatus
TGCCTACCAGTCTCGACAAGCCTCGACTGCAAGAGCGCCCACTGCACTCTAACTGCTGTGTCTAAGAGTCTTCTATCGAGATCTCTTTGCACAATTCGACTCGATTCGATAATAACTTAACATGTACAATGTACATAGCTGCCTATAATTTACTGTGGCTCGCACCTCGAGTGTAACCTACCACAACCTAAGCTAAATTAAAATATTAAATAAATAAGACCTGTATAAGAGGCTCTTTTAGAAATTTACGCATTTCAATCCTACATTATTTTAATTATTATTATTATTATTATTATTATTATTATTATTATTATTATTATTATTTATTATTATTATTTATCCCTAAGGGCTATCTCCGAGTAGTAGATTTTTTCATATTTTTTATTACTAAAAAAACTTGGTTTTTATTTTTCTTATTTTACGATGACAAGGGAAAAGACTATATACAGTTAGCAAGTTCAGGTTCCCTATGACCAAAATAGTTGATGCTATTCCCATTATCTTGTAATAGCTCTGATAACTTCCATAAACCTCTGATGGCGTAGCTTCAAACCTTCATAAATTTGTTGCTTTCTAATTCGACGACGACTGAGAGTGAAACGTAATTGTGTAGAATCAGATCTGCAAATTTTGTATGTAAAAATAGTGTGAAATATTAAATCCCATTTAATATATTTGAATTTGCATGTTGTGAATGGTTTCAGCATTTAATGGCTGATATATCTTACTGCTAGGATAATACCCATTAAGTTTAGTTATAAAACGAAATCACTGGAATTGGAGCAACATAATAAAAATCATGGGGAATGCTAAACCCGTAAGATTATACAGCGCATGTGGGGGGGGGGGGTTGAAAGGTATTTAGACTAAATTCAGGGAACTGGAGCACAGATCTAATTCCCTAGATCAAGAGCCCCTCACCAACGTCAAGGAACCTCCTTTGAGTGGAATCTGAGCAACAGCTGGAAAGTGACTGCTGATATGCTTCAAATTTTTATCCCTGGTGTGTTTTCCAGAAAGCAAAGGTCCGCTGGTATTGGAATTCATAAGTCCCAATCTATCTAGTTTATTAAACAAATTCTGATATCGATTTCCGTCTAATAACTAAAGAATGTCTAGTATTACCGGCTTCAAAATATTAACTCTGATGCATTACATAAGAAGAAATACATCCCATAAGCTTAAGACAGTTTGGGAGCAAATCTGAAATTTTACTGAATTTGTTTACAAACCTGGAATCATTGGATTAAGACTATTTACCAGAGAATGACTTTTATGATAGGCTTGAAACTTTCATTGTTAATGGGATTTATAAAAATACAAAATCTTTGTGTTCACTTTCCTAATGAAATTTAAATTTTACAAATTTTTTTAGTCTGCCTTTTTAAGAAACGTGAATAAATCACATGTTTCTTTCACTTTTATCTAAAAAATTCTATAAATAACTTTTGTGTAAAAATTAACGTCTGTTTTCCCTAAAGCCATCATAAAAAAATTTTTAAAATCTAATTACTTACATCATACTTAATTTCTTAAATCTCAACGCATTTATTCGTCTAAAATGTTTGGGTGTAATTTTGCCCGGTCCAGTTGCTTTTTTAGGGAAAAAGGGGAAATTTAAACACTACTTTTCAGGGAAATAAATTTTCTTTTTCCCATAAGTTCCCCTTTAATCCTCGAAGCGTTTTTTTTAAAAAACCCAAATTTTCAAGCTTTCGAATTAAATCTGTTTCTGTATTTCAGTATATTTTGTCTGAAAACCAAGAGACTACATTTCGGCTTGACTTCAAAACAAATGTTTTTTTGGGGAAGGTTTGAATTATTTTGGGTTGTAAATTTTAATTTGCTTTTTTATTGAAAAATTGGGATTTTAGCGTTCACAAAGAGTCCTTTCATTTCTTCAAATCTTAAAACGCTAATTTTTACTGAGTTAATAGTGCACTGTGCCTGTTCCTAACGTGCACGACGGGGGGGTTATGCAATAGGAGATATCTTTCTCAATCGCGTAACGACGGAAATACGCTATTTTAATATAACATTCTCGGAAGCTTAACCACACAGACTCATGTAACTTGGGGAATGGAAATTAAAAACCTTTCCCGAAAAAAATGAGAGAAACAATTTCCCTGTTTTACGAACCTTCACCAAATAAGGGCGCCCAACTAAAGGGTGTTAAAATACGGACTCATCAGCATAACAAATAAAATACTTTTGAAAAACAAAATTTTAATTATGAGAACTACTCTTGCATATTGATTTATTACAAAGGTTCCCCTAAACCTTTTATAATGACCTAATTTTTTAAAACCAAAAAGAGCTTGCTCAAAATGCTTTAGAGAGGGGGTAACATTAATCCAAAATTAAAAATATGCCATTGTTTGTACAGTGCAATTTGTGCTCCGAACCTGTACACGAGTACTATATTATATATTTTTTAAATAATATATATATATAAATATATATTATATATATAATATAAAATATATATATATAAAATATTAATATATATATATATATATATAATATATATAATATAAATATATAATATATAAAATTTTATATATATTATTATATATATATATATATAAAAATAAAAAATATATATATTAAAAAAATATTTTGAAAAACAACCACTCTGAAAAAATAAGAAATTCCAACCTTTCGTGCTACCACATTATAAAGGGAAACTAAGTTCCTTGATAATGTGAGTATCCGAAAGCGCTTGAATTTCTCTTTTCTTTCAGATGGTTTTTTTTGCATTTTTTTAAAATTTCCTTTTTTTTACGGGACTAATTGCATAATAAATATATAAAATATATATATATATATTAATATAAAAATTATATTATAATAATATAAATAAAATTTTAAAATATATATTAATAGTCGGCCGGAAGGTAAAACTGGTCAATTAGCAAAAACTCATTAAATTAATCCTTTTTGAAATTTTCTTTTTAAAACTTAAAAAAAATTTTTTCTTTAATGTTAATGAAAAAAAATTTAACTTGCATAAGAATCTTAGAAAACTTACCTAACCTTATATAACAAGAACAATTTTTTTTAGCCTAACCCAACTAAATAAATTTAAAATACGTTTACAATATTTTAATACTAAACAAACCAAAAAAATATTTTTTTTTTCGTTAGATTCAGAAGTTTTTGGGGCGAAATTATTGCAACACAAATTTTCCCCTTGTCCTATAGGCAAGATACGTTGCATTTAAACCAACATCGAAAGTTCTGCCTACGCCGAATAGATATATATATAATAAATAATATATTAAAAATAATATATAAATATATATATATATAATATATAAAAATTTAAATTTAATATACTGCGCGCAGTACTCCTGATTGATTGGCTTTGCGCAGTGTTGACTGTACTTGGCTCTGTGAAACCCTGTTTCGCCTCCCTAGAATTGAAGCAAGATGCCCTCCATCGAGCAACTTTACCAACAGTTTAAGGGAAGAATTGGGGTTGGCAAATTTGGAAATTGGGCGATTGACCGAGAAAAAAGAAATTCGTAGAAACCCCGTGTTGGCCCTCAGGTCAAAAGGGAAACGGGTCAGGGCGGGACAGCAGGGAAAAAAAGTTGACGACAAAAGACGAAGGGAAAAAGGTAGAAACGATAAAGGAAAAGAGACCCGGGGAAACTGTTGGGGAAACATCCAATCATTCTCTGCTACCGACGAATGGAGTTGACTAGGAACGACACGACGAAAGACATAAGGAAGGTAAGAATATTGTTTTTTTTGGGGATGCCAAGTAGAATAGGATGGGCGTTCGCTTGAAGGACGGGAGTGGAGACAGAGATTTTGCTTCCTGGGCGGGAGGGGGAATTGTTCCGCGGATGACATCATGAAGGAAAAGGAGCAACCTTTTATCTGTCCAGTCGGGAGCAACGATTTGGCAACGTAGGAGTGAAACCTGTTTAGCAGTATAGTCAAAATAGAAATAATTAGAAAAAGGGGTGGGAAACCCTCTCATATGGGGTATTTTGCCAAGGGGGATTGGGAAGTGAAGGGGTTGTCCGGGGGAAATTTGGTAAATTTGCTGCTGGACAAATACTGAAAGGGAAAATGGGGTAACATTCATTGACAAGGGGGACCCTTCTAGGGCAGAAATACATGTTTGCTGGGGAGGGGGTTCACTTATCTGGGTTGGGGGGGGAAAGCACTGGCAACGCATGGAGGGCATTTTGGGATTTTTAAACTAAAAATATTTTAGGGGTAGGGGTTTTGGGGCAGGAAAAACAGTGAACCCAGTGAGTAATTTTACAGTTCAGGGGAATAGTAATAAAAAAACGAGATAATATTAAAACCGGACCTTTGGGTGAAAAGGACAGTAATGGGTTAGTAGAAAAAAAGAATGAGCAGGAAGGGAAAGAGAAAGGAGAGTCTTTCAATGTTATTATCAATTGCCGTATGCTAGGAATAAGATGGACGATTTAGATAATTGCTAGTGTAGGGAACATTGATTATTTGCCTTTAAATGAACTGGTTTAAATTTAAAACGGACATGCCGCGAATGTCATATTCGGTTTTAAATTGTTCCAAGAAAAGAAGTATTGGGAGGGGGGGGGGTGGCATTTTATGTCCGAGATCGCTTAACTGTTGCATAAAAAAAGGGGATTAACTGAAGTAACACAAAAGCTGTTTGGGTAAATTTTCAGAGGGGGATGAAAAAATGATTTTAGATGATATACCGCCCCCTAACTTAGATAGGGACCAAGGGAAAATACTATGGGGGGGGGAAAATTTTTAAGGCCACAAGGCACAAATTAGTAATTCTAGGGGACTTTTAAATTTATCATTTGATTGGGAATTTTTTGACTGGAATTTAGAATCGTAAAACTTCTTAGAATTTTTCAGGATTGTTTTTTGAAGCAGTTTGTGACAGAACCCACAAGGGGGAAAAAACCTGCTTTACTTTTTTGGGAAACAATGAATCCCTTGTTTAATAATTTAGAAATTTTTAGAGGGAAATGGGTGCTACGACCCCAAAAAATTACATTTTCATTTAATGGAAGTACATAACGAAACTCATAACATCCCAGATTTTCGCTTAGCAGATTTCGATGGCTTAGAGAACACTTTATCATCTGTTTCTGGGGTAACGAAGAGACTATCAATATACAGTTTTTCAACACTATACAGCGCTCAAAGAGCGTTTATCCCATTAAAGGAAAAATTTGACAAATAAAATGACCCAAAAAGGGAAAAATAGCTCAAATTCACTAGGGATAAAAAAAGGAATTTATAGGCGTAAACAAAAGAGGTGGGGTCATCTTTGAATCATATATTTACATTAAGAGGGGCATTAAAAAGGGGGTAAAAAAGCTAAAAAGGGCATGAAATTAAATTTCTAGGGGTTCTAAAACTAACCCAAAAAGTTTTTTTTCCCGGGCCATAAACAAAATTAAAAGATAAGAAAAGGTCCCCTTTAAAAAAACTAGGCACCTTACTGACAAGAAATGAAAGTCTTTATTTTAAATAATTATTTTCTCTCAGTTTTTTTCCAGAAGCACAAAATATTCCAGTAATTTAAATTTTTTCAGTGGGCTAGAAGAAGAAAATTTTAACATCACAGTCACAAGGGGGAAAGGTTGGAGGGAGATAGACGACTGAAGCAAATAAACGCCGGGGGCCCATGAGGGTTTTTTCAAGAGTTCTTTAAGGGAAAGCAAAATGGAAACCCGTGAACCATTAACTAATATTTTTAATTTATCTCTTTTAAACAGGGGTAGTGTCTGAATGTGGAAGATGGGAATAACTCCCATTTTAAAACAGGGACAAGTCGTTACCGCAAATTACCGCCCAATAAGCCTGACCCCAATTTTAGGCAAATTACTAGATCAATTTAGCGAGATTAAAGAAGCCATCCGATAACTAGCTTATTAATAACCAGCATGGATTCACAAAGGCCGTCTTGTCAACTAATTTATTAACTTTCTTCAGTAAAAAACTTTTTAGGCTGTTGACCACAATAAAAATTGATATTATTTACTTTTTTAGTAAGGCTTTTGATAGAGTTTTTTTGCACCATGACTGTTAAAAAGTGGGAGCTCAGGCATTGGGGGGAAAATGCTCCGGGATCGGTCATGGGTCACTGACAGAAGCAAATGCCCTAAATGGGGTTAAACCGAGTGGGGACTGTAACAAGTGGCGTTCCACAGGGGTCAGTCCCTTGGGGCCCCTTTTGTTTAAAAAAATATCAATGATCTTGATGAAATTACTATGATATGAGCAAATTCCCATGACACAAAAATAGGTAGGGTAAATTTATTCAAACGAGATGTTAGGGAACTTCAGGAGTTTAAACAAAATCTATTCTTGGTCAAAAAGTGGCAGATGCATTTTAAATGTAAAATAAATGCAAGGTTCGAAGTTGGGGGTCCC
Source organism: Cherax quadricarinatus (assembly GCF_026875155.1). Classification (NCBI taxonomy): domain Eukaryota; kingdom Metazoa; phylum Arthropoda; class Malacostraca; order Decapoda; family Parastacidae; genus Cherax; species Cherax quadricarinatus. The sequence continues at coordinate 6,403 of NW_026506818.1, forward strand.
ATAACCCTAGTACTTATAATAAATGATGTAGAACTTTTGCCATACAGTTGCGAAAAGGCTTGGGGGGTTTTGGTAAGCAACCTTAAAAAAAACGCAAGCCTAAGCAAAGTAAAAAGGGAAAAAGATTACTGGATTTTTACAAGAAGGTAAGCAAAGAAGTCCAAGGTCATACTGCAGCTTTTTAAAACATTAGTAAGGCCTCACCTTTATTTTTGCGCTCAGTTTTGGTCTCCGTATTTCAAAATGGGGCATAAATTCGTTAAAAAAATTCAGCGTAGATGCTAAATTTAAAACAACATTAAAATCTTTCCCTTTTGAAGAAAAAATTGAAGATCTTAAGTTACAAATTTACTTGTTAGCGAAGAAAGGGGAACCTTCGAAGGGAAATGGAAATAGGTATAAAAAGGGGAAATTTTAAGGGCTTTAGGGTGTCTTCCAAGAGAGAACGCGCAGTAATGGATTTAAATTAATAATTTTAATTTAAAAACTAGGAAATATTGTTTGGAAATAGGGGATTGATGAGTGGAACATCTACCATTGGGTATGAGGCTTGGACCTTTTGGGAGTTTCAAAACTAGTTTTGGGTAATACTGAGTGGGGGGGGGTTGGGTTGAGTGGGAAAAAATTTTTACATCAGAGCTTATTTCTTTGGGGGCATTGAAAAAGGGTTGGGCAAATTTTTTGTTAGGGGATAATTTTAAAGGACCTCCTATAGGGCCAGCGGCCTCCCGCAGTGTTTCCCCCTTTTTTATGTTCTTAGTTTTTTTATATACCCACATATATATATATAATATATATATATTATATATAAAAAAAATATATATATATAATATATTATATATTAATTATCCCCTTTTACATTATTAACTAAGCAAAAAAATGATGTACCATTTTTATTGAATTTTTCCTAATAATTTAAAAGTAAAAAATAAATCATAAATACACACATAACCAAACACATACCACACATAACATACACCAAAAACAACTACACAACATACCATACAAACATACACAAAAAAAAAACACAATACAATACGAAATAACACACAAGCACACACAACACAACACAACACACACACACACACAATACCACACACAATTCTTTGGGGTTTTTTTTGTGATATTTGAGTTAATCATCTTTTGTGGAATGTTGAGGGTCTCAGTGTCCCGTGGACGCTTAGGTCTTCCCGGTAGCAACTAGTATGGTTTAACGTCTGCCAACAATACGCTTCTTGGGTTTTTGCAGGAAAATATCTATATCATTTTTGAATTCAGTCAAAATTTACTTGACTATCTTGACTGCGTAATATCGGGTTTTTTTTTTGGGGAACCGGGATGATGTCATCAGGGTCGTGAGCTTGGAATAACAAATATTCATGAATGCTTAGCATGGTAGACGCAGTTACGGACATGCGTCCCTCCCCAACATTAAAGGAGTCTTCTGAACCCAGGGGTGCTGGTTGTAGTAGTCATTTACATTTTGTTGGCGATGGGATTCCCGCCATTGTGGTTAAGGTGCATCTGGGCAGAAGTACGAGAGAACAAACGTAGGGGTTTCTTCGTCATACAAAGGCGACATTGACTTGGGTAGAACTGTCCACAAGTAGAAAATCGGGGAAAAACTTGATTTTTTGAATGCCGAGGGTATTTAAGAATGGGGCCATATGGCCCGCATGGTGGGTGACCTCGGAGAGGGTTGTTTCACAAGCTTGGATATCATGGTCTTAAATCATCAACACAATTTGAGCATGGCGGGGCTGACCGGGACGTGGAGCTTGCGATCGAGAGGGATGCTAAAATGGGTACTGTGGGGTTCGAACCACACGCTGAGGTTTACTTAGAGCGATGTGCAAACCACTTGGTGGGGGTAAAGGCTTTAAATAAAATCTTTTTCCCAAAGAATGTTAGGTCCTTTAGGATAGTGATGGCTGGTGGTGTTATGTGAAGTGTATCTTTAGTGTAGTGTGTATATAGTGAAAGTATAGTGCTGTGTATGTGGGTGGGGTGGGGGTGGGTTGGGGCAGGGGTGGGTGGGTGGGGGGCGGGGGTGGTTGGGGCGGGGGGTGGGTGGGTTGGAGCGGGGGTGGGTGGGGGTTGTGGGGGTGGGGTGGGGTGTGGGAGGGGTGGGGGGTGGTGGGGGGGGGGGTTGGTGGGGAGTGGGGGGGTGGGGGGGTGGGGGGGTGGGGGGTGGGGTGGGGGGGTCGGGGTGTGGGGTGGGTCGGGGTGGGGGTGGGTCGGGGTGGGGTTGGGTCGGGGTGGGGGTGGTGTGGGGTGGGGGTGGGTGGGGGTGGGGGGTGGGGGGTTGGGGGGTGGGTGGGGGTGGTGGGGTGGTACATTAATGTTACCACTGCCAGTGGTAACATTAATGTACTTGCACACTGTATGCATTGAATTTAGTAGGGTTATTATTTACAATTATTATTATTATTATTATTATTATTATTATTATTATTATTATTATTATTATAAAAAAAGAAGTGCTAAACCATATTATTTCCAAATTATTAGTTGCATTATCAGTTGGTCAGAATGTGTTTCTTAGGAAATATTTTGTCATACAGTGTTCATCATATGTTTTTCTAGATCTGCTCTTTCCATTGCAGTAATTTTATTAATAATATAGCATTCATGACATAAAAAAATATTAAATAATGCTTAAATGTAGTTGCATTGACCTGCATTCTTTATTTGCCCATTCTGATCCAAGCTTCTTTATACTATATTAAATTACACTTAACTAAAATGTACTTGACTGTGTGGAGTCACCAAGAGTATAATTCAGAGGACTGAGGAAGGTTGCTGAGGTGGTTCAGGCACTTAGAGAAGACAGAGAAGAATAAAATAAGCAGGAGGTTGTATCAGTGTGGGATGGAAGGTAGGATGGATGGAGGTCATCCCACAATGGTTGTATCAGTGGGATGGAAGGTAGGATGGATGGAGGTCATCCCACAATGGTTGTATCAGTGTGGGATGGAAGGTTAGGATGGATGGAGGTCATCCCACAATGGTTGTATCGAGTGTGGGATGGAAGGTAGGATGGATGGAGGTCATCCCACAATGGTTGTATCAGTGTGGGATGGAAGGTAGGATGGATGGAGGTCATCCCACAATGGTTGTATCAGTGTGGGATGGAAGGTAGGATGGATGGAGGTCATCCCACAATGGTTGTATCAGTGTGGGATGGAAGGTAGTAGAGGATGGAGGTCATCCCACAATGGTTGTATCAGTGTGGGATGGAACGGTAGGATGGATGGAGGTATCCACAATGGTTGTATCAGTGTGGGATGGAAGTAGGATGGATGGAGGTCATCCCCAATGGTTGTATCAGTGTGGGATGGAAGGTAGGATGGATGGAGGTCATCCCACAATGGTTGGCAGGAAGTCGTAGACGCTTAGAGTTTTATGGGCTTGAGCATCCAGGTTTGTGTAAGGTAACATTTATGGAAGACTGGCCACCCAAGAAAGGGAAGGACATTGTCTGTACTGAAGCAAGTTGCCTAATACTCAAGACATACACAAGAACTGTTATATACGAAATGAAATATGTTTGTCAAAATTTATCCCCCCCCTTCACTTGATGCATTATATACTGAAGGTTAACATTGTGTATAATAAGTGGTTTGTTAAAATGTTGACCAAAAAAAAAAACTGAAAACACTTATTGCCTGGATTATAATGTCATTATCATGCTATAACTTCATTAAAGTTCCACTGTTACTGTGTAAGTTAACCTTTATATAGTTGTATTATAACCAGTGCTTAGTGGTAAGCTGATATGTATAAGTTTACTGTAATACTGTAATTTTATCATTGCTTTCCTACATATTTACTTTTCCTTTTTTAAATATTGTTTTTTTTTGTTTATACCTACTAATAATAATAAAAAAACTTTTATTAAACTGATTACATAGTTTGGCAAGGGATTTAGTCACTGGTGAACTTGCAAAAGCCTTCGTATGCAGAACATTCTGGCAGCTTAAAATTAACTTAAGATTAACTAAACAATGATATATTCAGTGTGTAACAATAAAAGTAAACAAATTACCACATGAGTAAAAATGAGTATTTTTTTAAAAATGAAATTTGAACATTTTCAATTAAGAAGCATTATAGTCAAAACAAATTTGTAGTGCATAACATGTATAATAATAACAAAATGATCAATATACTAAATGAAGTCATACAATTTATTAATCGGATCAAATCGAATAAAAATCAATGTATTGTAGTGCAGAAAACAGGTCATATTGTCACTCACTCTGAATGAGGTAACTGAGCATTCTAATGAATGAAAAGTATTTTATTTGGTAATGTAATTAAAAATAAAAAGGTTGATAGGACACAGTTATACTTCATGAGAAACAGTTATTCAGTATTTATTCTAGTTGGTGGGTTAGTAGTGGATTTTAAGAAGAGTCTTGAATTGATTAAAGTGGTTTCTTCTTTTTCTTCTCTGTATTCACAGGTAATTAATTCCAGATTTTTGGGCCTTTTGTTGTGTATCAAATTTTTACATAGTGTGAGATGGACACGAGGAACATCAAAGAGTGATCTGTGCTTTGTGTTATGGTCATGTGTTCTGTTGAGGTTGGCAAGGAGATGTTTGAGGGGAGGGTTTATATCCGAGTTTAGTGTTCTATGCACGTAGTAGGCACAATAATAAGTATGGATGTCTTGTACAGTGAGTCGACTTGATGGTAAGCTGTGTTGTGGTTATGGATGGATGATAGTGAGTTGTGGTTATGGATGGTTGATAGTGAGTTGTGGTGATGGATAGTTGATGGCAATTTTTGGCTATGGATGGATGATGGTGCATTGTGATGATGGATATTTTAGAGTGATTATGGTAATGTATATGGTTTATGTGAGCTGAAGTGATGGATGGTTGATGGTGAGCTGTGGGGATGGATGGCTGATGAGTTAAGTAAGTAATGATAGTTGATGGGGAATTGTGGTGATAGATGGTTTATAGTGGAGTTGTCGGAATTATGAATGGTTATAGTGAGATGTGGTAAGAGATGGTGATGATGAGTTGTAAAGACTCATGTATTGAAGAGAGTTGAAATTTTGAATTTAATGATAATTTGCAAAAATGGCTATTAATGAACTGCTTGTAATTTTGTTTTGGCCACAATGTAAATACACGAGAATAAATTATGCTGCAATAAGTAGTTTCGTGAGGAATTGTGTTGATCACCTCAGGTGTGTTGCCTAAGTTTTTCTAATGTTTCATTGTGTTGTGTCCTGGAGGTTTGATGTGATCTACTTCCTTATATCCCCTCACCGAGATCATCCTTAAATCCCATACCAGATCATCCTTATATCCCATACCAGATCATCCTTATATCCCATACCAGATCATCCTTATATCCCATACCAGATCATCCTTATATCCCATACCAGATCATCCTTATATCCCATACCAGATCATCCTTATATCCCATACCAGATAATCCTTATATCCCATACCAGATCATCCTTATATCCCATACCAGATCAATCTTATATCCCATAACGCAGATCATCCTTATACCCAAACCAAGATCACCTTATATCCCATACCAGATCATCCTTATATCCCATACCAGATCATACTTATATCCCGTACCAGATCATCCTTATATCCAATACCAGATCATCCTTATATCCCATACCAGATCATCATTATATCATTATATCCCATCCTTCTTTCAGATTAAATATTATATCATTGCATCTTTCAAGCAAGTTTTTTCCCAACTGAAAATATTTTAAGTTAGACAGTTACAACAAAGTTTATTACTTAATTGTTATGAGCTGCACGATTTCACAACCACGTAACTTCACCTATACATTAACATTAAGTATTTGTTATGAGTAGTAAAAAACATTAAGATTAAAGAAATAACATTGTGTGCCAACACCATCAAGGTTATAATAAATTTTAACGTAATGATACACGCATTAATTAATAAGTAACAATAATTGTATAATATAAGACAACACGGACAGACCATGGACATGGGGTGCAGGAGAGTCGTACCGACCAGTGTGGCAGGAGGTCGTACTGCCAGTGTGCAGGAGAGTCGTAACTGTCTAGAGTGCAGGAGAGGTACCTACTGACCAGTGTACAGGAGATCGACTGACCGTGTGCAGGAGAGGTCATACTACTTAGGTGCAGGAGAGTCCTACTGACTAGTGTGCAGGAGAGTCCCTACTGTCCAGTGTACAATGGAGAGTCCGTACTAACCATTGTTCAGGAGAGTCGAAACTGACTAGTGTGCAGGAGAGGTCGTTACTGACCAGTGTGGCAGGAGAGTCGAACTGAACCAGTGTGCAGGAGAGTCGTAAACTGACTAGTGTGCAGAGAGTCCTACTGACCAGTGGTACAGAAAGTCGTAACTGACCAGTTGCAGGAGAGACGCACTGAGCAGTGTAACTGAGAGCGTACTGAACAGTGTACAGAGAGTCCGTACTGACTAGTGTGCAGAGAGGTCGTACTGATCTAGTGTGCATGAGGTCGTACTGACCATGTACAGGAGAGTCGTAACAGACCAGTTAACAGGAAGAGTCGTACTGACTCAGTGTACAAGGATAGTCAACTGACCTAGTGTGCAGGAGAGTCGTACTTGACCATGTTACAGAGAGTCGTACTGACCCAGTGTGCTGGAGAGTACGTACTGACCAGTTGTCTGAGAGTCTACTGACCATGTAAGGAGAGTCGTACTGACCAGTGTACAGGAGAGTCGTACTGTGACCAGTGTACAGGAGAGTCGTACTGACCAGTGTACAGGAGAGTCGTACTGACCCGTGTATCAGGAAGAGTCCATAACTGACCAGTGAAACAGGAGAGTCGTACTGAACCCAGTGTGCAGGAAGTCGTACTGACCCATGTGCTGGAGAGTCGTACTGACCGTGTACAGGAAGTCATACTGACCAGTGTACAGGAGAGTCGTACTGACCCAGTGTACCGGAGAGTCATACTGACACAGTGTACAGGAGAGTCAGTAGCTGACCAGTGTGCAGGAGAGTCGTACTGACCAGTGTGCTGGAGAGGTCGACTGACCAGTGTAAGGAGAGTCGTACTGACTCAGTGAGTAAAGGAGAGCTGTACTGAACCAGTGTACAGAAGTCACACTAGTTACTTATGAACATGAAGGAAGTTAGAGAAGTGAAAATGTTAGAAAAGAGTAAAACTTCTCAGTTTTTTAATCAAGTTTTGTAATTAAACTTTATCTTCCACAAGATATTTCATAAGTGTCTTCGTTACTTTACCAAAAGTGCCTCAAACTAGCCACTTTTCACACCTTTCAAAATGAATGTCTTCAACATGCCACAACTCAATGTTCTCCATCAGAATATAGAAATATAAAAAAAGTTTCACTGGCTTCTCCAACATTGATCAAGTCTCATTTTTTCTGCCTCCAACTTTTCCATTTTATTATGAGAAAACAAGAAAATTTTAAACAACCATAAGGGAGAGCGCATATATGAATGTGTGTAAATTTGTGTATATTTATGTGTGTGTGTGTGTATGTGCGTGTGTGTGTGTGTGTGTGGTGTGTGTGTGTGTGTGTGGTGAGTGTGCGTGTGTGTGTTGTGTGGGGTGTGTGTGTGTGTGTGTGTGTCTATGGTACTCACCTAGGTTTGTGTGTGTGTTGGCATGTGTTTGTGAGTGTATGTGTGGTGTTTTATGGTGTGTTGTGTGTGCGTGTGTGTGTATGTGGGTTGTGTGTAGTGTTTTGTGTGAGTGTGATGTGTGTTTGTGAGTGTGTGTTTGTGTTTGTGTGTGTGTGTGTGTGTGTGTGTGTGTGTGTGTGTGTGTGTGTGTGTGTTTGTTTGTGGTGTGGTATGTGTGTGTGTGAGTATGGTGGTGTGTGTGTGTCTGTGTGTCCTGTGTGTGTGTGTGTGTGCGCGCGCGCACGTGCAATAGGTTATGTGTGTGTTATTAATGAGGTTGCCACGCATGCTGTCGTCGCAGAAATGTACAAATGATGCTGAAAATAAGATGTGTTAAGTTTTATTTAGGTACAAATATACATAAACAGTTACACAAAGATCATGCACAGTAAACATATGCGTAAATTAACCCGGATAACCCTAAAAACAATCAGACAAAATGATATATTTCCATGTGCGCGGCGCTTGTAACTCACTGAGCGCGTCTTTGCAGATATATACGATAAATAACCCAAATTAAAAAAAAAGTAAACACTTAGTACAGTTCTCGGGGAGGTGGACTAACAACCTAAAAACGAGCAGCTCCAAAACAAAACACAAAAACATTCACAAACACATTAACACTTAGGGCTAATAAAGTAAAAATCTTATCTTTAACGTAGAAAAATTGTATGATATAAATAGAACTTCCAAAATTTTCACTGAGAGGCCAGGCCTTGGTGGCCGAACTGGACGGTAAGCCGGTTTGGCTGCGTCCAGGCTGACCTACGGTCTAGACTGTCCTTGGTGTTGTGTAATTACAGGACGCCAGATTTCTGCGGTGGTCCCCTCCTGTAATTCACCCACCTGGAGAGGCTCTACCGTAGACCAGCTAAACAAGGCCCTACGTTCTCATCTGGCTAAGATCACGGAGGGTGGCTGATCTTACTTCGGGATAATAACCTGGTGAGGTTGAGTACTGGAAGATATCCTAAAGGAAAGTGAAGAATGGGAGACATCCGGGGCCCACGGGATGGATTCCTGAAACATGTGACCTGGGAAAAAGCGAGAAACACCCTTGGGGAAGTGAGGAAGGGGGAATATCAGAGGCGACAAGAGGGACACCTCCTGGTCACATGAGGACCTGGGAAAGAAGTAGATACAGGTTTACAAAGCAACCATTGAAAGTGGGGAAGGGAGAATATCTGCGGCGGACAGATGGACCTCCTGGACACGATGGTCCTGGGAAAGAAGGAGATACTAGTTACAAAGGCAAGACCTTGGGAAAGGGAAGGGAGAATATCTGAGGCGACAGATGGACTCCTGACACTGGCCTGGGAAAAGGAGATACTGGTTACAAAGGCAGACCATGGGAAATGGGAAAGGGAGAATATCTGAGGGGACACAGATTACTTCCTGACACATGACCTAGGAAAGAAAGGAGATACTGGGTTTGCTGAGGCAGACCTTGGGAAAGTGGGGAGGGAGATATCGTGAGGGGAACAGATTGATTCCTGGACCCAGGACCTGGTAAAGAAGGAGATACTGGGTTGCGAGGCAGAACCATGGGAAAGTGGGGGCATCTGAGAATATCTGAGGCGGGACAGATGGACTTCCTGGGACACATGGACCTGGGAAAGAAGGAGATACTGGTTACAAAGGGCAGACGCTTGGGAAAGTGGGGAAGGGAGAATATCTGATGGACACAGATTGACTCCTGGACACATGGACCTGAAAGAAGGAGATACTGGTTGCGAGGTAGACCTGGAAAGTGGGGAAGGAGAACATCTGAGGGGCACTATATGGACTCCTTGAACACATGGACCCTGGAAAGAGAAGAGAGATACTGGTTCTGAGGTAGACCTTGGGAAGAGTTGGGGAAGGGAGAACATCTGTGGGGGCACTGATGGACCCTGAACACATGGCCACTGAGGAAAGCATCAAAAGCACAGTAAGTGGTGGGTGGACTTTAAAGACGAACCGCTGGCCTCCACGTGGCAAGGTCTGGTAACTCAGAGATAACTCTGAGGCTGACAGTCGGTGGTCGCAAATAATAATGAACTAATAAGATTTCATATAACTGACATGTAATTATTCTAACATTTAGCATTTTGGGCAGCTTTAAAAAGAAGTGATTTGGTTCGTCCCCGGTTTATAGTCAATTTATTAAAACATACTTAATACTACCATCTAAAACATTCCAAGATTTCTTTTTTTAACATATGACGATTATTAATATAATGGAAAAAAAAATCCGTATTAGCTAGATGTTGGGACTTGATTTCTTTACTGTTTGAGATTATTACAATGATATACTTAATTCTACTATCTTTACTTCACTCTCGAGATTGTTTAAAAAAAAACAGCAAAAAGGAAAATGAACAGGCCCTGATGAGAGTGAGAACAGCAAGAGATTCGTCCCCCCGAACAATCTATGCAACAGTAACTCTGAGGAAGGTGTCCTCGCCCTGTTGAAGAGATCTTTATCCACTTCCTTCTTTCGAATCTGATTTCCTTACCTATTCATCAACACATTTCGTAATAAATCTTCTGTATCAATAAAACATTAACCATGCACTCTCGCAAAGCAGTGTAACACAAATAAACAAAGCACTAATATATTTTTCTATTTACGCGTGGCATTTAAAAGAAGGTTTCTATTATAAAAAAAAAAAAAAATGAATTGATCAAAGGAGCTCAGAGTAACTCATGGACAATGAAGTAAACTTCTCTCAAAACAAACATGTGACAGATTTAAGGCTGAACATATACTCCCAAATCACAAATGATTCTTGTTCAGCTCAACCGCATATAGGACCGTGAATGCATGAGAAAAACAGTGTCGACGATTGAAAAGTTAAGGGTGACACATCTGATGGACAGATATACGTATGAATTGTGGATGACCGAAATGAATGATGAAAGTTTAGTTTGTAATGGTGTAGATGATGGACATTTTAGGTAAGGGATGGTTGATAGTGTATTGATAGATGGTTGATGGTAAATTGGAAATGATTAATGTTAATTGTGAGTTGTGTCGGTGAGAGTCGGATGGAGATTATGTTTAATCAGACAGCTTTGATAATTTGAAAATACTGATGGTGCTGGTAAGATGATATGAATAGTTGAGAATATGTTTGTGGTTGATGCATGTTTGTATGAGTATGTGAGGGATGGTTGATTAGTTGACATTATAGCTGGTGATACTAATAGTTGGTGATGGAGAGTTAATAAAATTGCTTGTTTATTCTTTCTAGCCCAGTGTGGCATAGTTTAAGACATGTTTCACATATCTGTGCTTTTTCTTTGTGTTTTATAATAATTGTCATTTTTTTTCTGGTGTATCCTTTCCAGGTTAGAATCCTTTTCCCTGTAAGTCACGTATGTCTTAGAAAACAAATACAAGGTGACCACAGCTTGAGTAGATGTAGTTAGTACATAAAATATACCTATGAACCTCATCCAAGAAAATTTTTTTTTCAGCTACGCTGCTGAGGGAAGCTGTAATGAAATGTAGGTTTAAACTGAACATAATAACAACACAAACAATATTTCTTGCATTTTCCATGTTTTGCAAGAAAGTATGTTAGGGACTTATGAGTAAACACACAAGGAAGTTGTGAGGGACCTATGAGTAGCCACACAAGGAAGTTATGAGGGACCTATGAGCAGCCACACAAGGAGGTTATGAGGGACCTATGAGTAACAAATAAGAAAGTATTGAAGGACTTAAAGAGTAACCATATAAGGAAGTTATGAGGACCGATGAGTAACCATAAAATAAAGTTATGAGGGACCTATGAGTAACCATATAATGAAGATATGAAGGACTTATGAGTAAAAACACAAGGAAGTTATGAGGGACCAATCATGATTACCCACACAAGGAATGTTTATGAGGGACCTAGATAACCAAAAAATGAGAGATATTAAGACTTATGAGTAAAAGCACAAGGAAGTTATGAGGGACCAATGAGTAACCATACAAGGAAATTATGAGGGACCTATGAGTAACCACACAAGGAAGTTTATGAAGGATCTATGAAGTAACCATATAAGGAATTTAAGAGGGACCTATGAATAACCATAACTCAAGTTTATGAGGACCAATGAGTAACCAAACAAAGAAGTTATGATGACCTATGAGTTACCACACAAGGAGATATATGAGGGACCTATGAGTACCCGCACAAGGAAGTGAGATTAGGGACCAATGAGTAGACCGTAACAAGGAAGTTAAGAGGGACCTGATTAGTAACCATATAGGAAGCTAAGGAGGGACCTATGAGGTAACCATACATGAGGAGGAAAGAGGGACCTATGAAGTAACCATACATGGAAGTTATGAGGGATCCATGAGTAACCATACAAGGATGTTATGAGGGACCAATGAGTAACTAACCATACAAAGGAAAGTTATGAGGGACCTATGAGAAACCACACAAGGAAGTTATGAGGGCCCTATGAATAACAATATAAGGAAGTTAATGAGGACCTATGAGCAACCCTATAAAGAAGTTAGAGGGGCCTATGAGTTATAATATAAGGAAGTTATTAAGGACCTATGAAAAGCAGATATAAGGCAATTTATGAGGGCCCCCTGAGTACCCATATAAGGAAGTTATTAGGACCTATGCGTAACCATAAAGGAAGTTATGTAGGACCTATTGATAACCACACAAGGAAGTTAATGATGGACCTATGATTAACCATACAAGGAAAGTTTATAAGGGACCCCCTAGAGTAACTCATACAAGGAAGTTATGAGGTAATCCTATGAGAAACCAAATATAAGGGAAGTTATTGAGGGACCTATGAGTAAACAAAATAAAGAATTATGAGGACCCATGAGTAACCATATAAGGAAGTTATGAGGACCTAAAATACCACTATAAGGAATTTTATGAGGTACCTAAGAAGTAAACCCTACAAGGAAGATTATGAGGGACCTATGAGTAACCTGACAAGGAAAAGTTATGACGACCTATGAGTAACCATACAATGAAAGTAATGAGGGACCAAGAGTAACCATACAAGAAGTTAAGACATACCCTGAGGTATACATACAAGAAGTTATGACAGACCCATGATTAACCATACAAGCAAGTATATGAGGGACCTATGAGTAACCATACAATGAAGTATATGAGGACCCATGACGTAACCATACAAGGAAGTATCATGAGGGACCATGAGTAACCAAACCTGAAGTTATGAGGGACCCATGAGTAACCATACTCGTAATATGAAGGGACCCATGATAACCATTACAAGGAAAGTTATGAGGGACCCATGAGTAACCTAACAAGAAAATTATGAGGGACCCATGAGTCACCATACACGGAAGTTATGAAGGGACCTTTCCGTAACCATATAGACGCTCTGAGGGACCCATGAGTAACCATACAATGAAGTTATGGGGACCTTTCAGTATCCATATAGAAGCTATGAGAGGAAATCATAGTAACCATGCAGGAAGTAAAATTGCGACCCATGATAAAAAATGTAGGAAATAAATACCTAAAAGTCACAATACCGTGACTGGAACAATACACAATAACCTCGCACATGTGAAGGGAAGCTTCACCACGACGACGATTCCGTCCAACTTTGACCATTTTACAAAGTCACAGAACAGTCCTTAACACTCCTTAACACAGTCTTAACACTGTTTTAAAACACTGTCTATAACACTGTCATAACACTGCTTAACACTGGTTTAACACTGTATGTGTTAAGCCAAGCCAGTACTAATACAATAGAAGATTTTTACACAAGCCAGAACTAACAAATTCAATATAGGTTATTCCTTAAGAACTTTGAAGCTGGTTGGAAAATTTTCTTGCCTTTAAATTCACATACAATGTCGAATGTTGTACCGAACCACTACTGAACACGTTGATATGGGCTAGAACACATGCATGAACATGTTTATCACAAACAGAACATGTACTGAACACTAGAATCAGGAAAAAACACTCATTGGAACATTCACCATAAAACGCTAAATGTTGTTCAACACACCTGTATAGGACACACGTGAGTCCCTCTTCTCATAAATGTGAATGTTGGGTATAGAGTTGTTGTGGTGCAATGTTGGGTGAGTATAGTGAAGGATGATTGATGGCGCGTTGTCATGATGGATGCCTTTATAATTATTGAAGTAAGTTGCGGATATGTGAATGGTTGATGGTTGGTGGAGTAGTGGTTATTGATGGTGGGTTGTAGTTTGAATGGCTGATGTCGAGTTGTTGTTATAGATGGTGAGTTGGGATGATAGATGGCCGACAGATGAGGGTAATAGATGTTTTGTAGTGAATATGTGGTAAGAGATGGTTAGAAAAGATGAGTTATGTGGAGAATGGGTGTTCAATATGAGTTAGTGGAGATGAGTGTTTTTGAAGATGAGTTGTTAGATGGGTGGTTGAAGAGGATATTGTATGAAGATGGGATGGTTCAAGATGAGTGTGGAGAATTGTGATTGAAGACAGATGTATAGGATAGGAGGTTGAAGATGAGTTGTGAAGATAGTGTGTGTTGAAGATAAGTTGTGGAGATGGGTGGTTCAAGATGAGTTGTGGAGAAGAGTTGTTGAGATGAGTGTGAAGAATGGGTGGGTTTGAAGCTGAGTTGAAATTTTGGAAATACAAGGTGTATTTATAGTAAGATTGTAAATAAAAACCAAAGTAAATACACGAGAAAAAAATAACGGGGGTTGTGGAGGCTGATAAACCAGTCTTACGTGATACATGTGTTGGTCAGCTTAGTTGTGTTGCCCCCCTAAGTTGTGTCTAATTTTCCATTGTGATGTGTTGCCTAAGTGTTCTAATGTTCCATTGTGTTTGTGTTGCCCTGAGTTGTTCTAATGTTCCATTGTGTTGTGTTGCCTAAGTTGTTCTAATGTTCCTTTTGTTGTGTTGCCTAAGTTGTACTAATGTTCCATTGTGTTGTGGTTTGCCTGAGGGTTGTTTCTAATGTTCCATTGTGTTGTGTTGCCTCGAGTTGTTCTAATGTTCCTATTGTGTTTGTGTTGCCAAAGTGTTCTAATGTTCCATGTGTGTGTTGCTAAGTTGTCCTAAATGTTCCATTGTGTTTGTGTTGGCCTAAAGTTGTTCCTAATGTCCATTGTGTTGTGTTGCCTAAGTATGTTTCTAATGTTTCCATTGTGTTGTGTGCCTAAGTTGTTCTAATTTTCCATTGTGTTGGTTGCCTAATTGTTCTAATGTTCCATTGTTTTTGTGTTCTATTTCCATGGAGATCTACTCCTTGTATCCTATCCACTTTAAACGCTATTCCTATACCAGGTCAACCTTATATCCCCAAACTAGTTCATCCTTATTTAGTATACAGGTCATCCTTAATTTTGTATACCAAGGTCATCCTTATTTTGTATACCATGTACCTCCTTATTTCACATACCATGTCCAACACTTAATTTGTATACCAGGTCAACCTTATTTGTAATACCAGGTCATCCTTATTTTTTGTATACCAGGTCATCCTTCTTTCACATTACAGTCACCCTTATTTTGTATACCAGGTCATCCATATTTGTATACAGTCATCCTTCGTTTGTATACCAGTCATCCATATTTGTGTATCCAGGTCATCCTTATTTCAACATACCAGGTCACCTTATTTGTATGACCAGGTCATCCGTTATATTAATTATAATTATTTTGTATACCAGGTCATCCTTATTTGTAAACCAGGTCATCCTTATTATGTATATCCAGGTCCAATCCTTATTTTGTAAACCCATGTCATACCTGAATTCTCATACCAGGTCCATCCTTATTTTGTATACCAGGTCATCCTTTATTATCACATACCACGTTATGTCCTTTTTTTGTTATTTTTTCCCCCCGCTTCTTACCCCAACATAAAGACATTAAGTCTCTCTAACGAATTTAATGATGAATTACAAAAACCACTTATACAAATTTTAAGAATTTTTTACGCACTAAAAAATAATAAGTTCGCAGTTCTTTCTAAATGGAAATTTAACTATTTTTAATTGCTATGAGCAGGCACAATTGTTTCAGGTACGACGTAAACACCGACTAAAACATTAACGTTAATATTATTTAAAGTATAATCATTAAGAAAAAAGAAATAACATTGAGCTCCACATCGTATCAGGTATAATAAACATGAAATAACATAAAACCAATCCAGTAAATTAAACACAACATTATTTTGATAATATTCGCTAACATTCAAACATCACAATAGAAATGACAGCATAATGTTGAATTGTTAGTAAAGACAGAGACGTACTGACCGAGTCCTGCAGCACCACCACCAAAAAAAATTATTTGTTAATAGAACAAATATCAACGGCTTCTTGTTTTTATTTTATTTATCCCAAAACATTTATAGTGCGTGTGTGTGTGTGTGTGTGGTGTGTGTTGGTGGTGTGATGTTGTGTGTGTGTGTTGTGGTGTGTGTGTGTGGTGTGTGTGTGTGTATGTGTGTGTGTGTATATGTGTGTGTGGGTGTGTGTGTGTGTGTAGTGTGTGTGTGTGGTGGTGGTACTCACCTATTTGTACTCACCTATTTGTGGTTCAGGGGTCGAGTCATAGCCTCCTGGCCCCGCCTCTTCACTGATAGCTACTAGGTCCCTCTCTCCCCTGCTACATGTAGCTTTATCATCCCTCGGCCTCTACAACTATGGTATGGTTCCCAGCCTCCACTTACTTCACGTTCTATAGACTATTCCATGACTTTGACTACTCTATGACTGAAGAAATACCTTCCTAACATCCCTTCGATTCATCTGAGTCCTTCAACTTCCAATTGTGACCTCTTGTGTCTGTGGTCCCAACCTGAACATCCAGTCTTAGTCCACCTTGTCTGAATCCGGCAGTATTTTTATATGTCTGTTACATGTCCCCCCTGACCCTTCCTGGCCTCCAAGTTCGTCAGGCCGAATTTCCCCTCAACCTTTGCTTCGTAGGACAATCCCCGTAGCTCTGGACTAGTCCTTGTTGCAAACCTTTTGCACTTTCTCTAATTTCTGACGTGCTTGACGAGGTGTGGATACCAAACATGGTGCTGCCAAATAAATACTTCCCAGTATGGGCCTGACGAAATGTGTATACAGGTCTTGAACGACTCCCTTACTGAGGTATCGAACGCTAACCGTAGGTTTGCCAGGCGCCCCGTATGCCTGCAGCGTTATCTGATTATTTGCGCCTCAGGAGATATGCTCGGAGTTTATCTCACCCCAGGAATACATTTTCCTTTGAGTGAGGTTTGCAGTCTATTGACCATCTAAACTATATTGAGTCTGGCTTTCTTCTTTGTCCCTTATCCCTCCCCAACTCTTCATGACTTTGCATTTGGCGGGTTAAACTCATAGGCGCCAGTTTGCTGGACCATGCTTTAGCCAGTCCAGGTCATCTTTGGTAGTCCTGACCTGATCCTCATCCGATTTGATTCTTCTCATTAACGTCACATCATCCTGCAAACAAGGACACTTCCTGAGTCTATCCCCTTCCGTTAAGTTCGTCACATATACCAGAACAGCACAGGTCCTAGGACTGACCCCTGGTGAACCCCGCATGTCACAAGCGCCCACTCTGACACCTCGTCACGTACCATGACTCGTTGTTTGCCGTCCCTGTCAGGTATTCTCTGTCCATGCAGTGCCTTTTCCTGTTATGTGTGCCTGAACTTCTATCTTTCTCAGCAACCTCTATTGTGAGGAACTGTGTCGAAGGCCTTTTTGCAGTCCAAAAAAAATGCAGTCGATCCACCCCTCACTCTCCTTGTCTTACGTCGTCACCATTGTCATAAAACTCCAGTAGAATTTGTTGACACAGGATTTCCTTCGTGAACCAAGCTGGTGTCAATTATACACTTGTATTTCTTTCCAGTGCTCCACCACTCTCCCCTCCTGAAGACTTCTCACATGACCTTGCAAACTATACCCGTAGTGATACAGGTCAGTAGTTAGTGCCTCATGTCCTGTCCTCCCTTTTTTAAAAATTGTGGACTACCTTTGCCATCTTCCATACCTCAGGAGTTGCCCAGTTTCCAAAAGATGTGTTTGATATCTTTGTTAATGGCACACACCAATAACTCTGCTGCTTTCCCTCTTTAAGACCCACGGTGAGAGAGATGTCTGGCCCAACTGCCTTTGAGGTGTCAAGTTCGCATAGCAGCTTCTTCACTTCCTCCTGGTTATTATGTCCCTCATCCAGGCACTTGCTGTTTAACCCCCCTGGTTCTGATTTCCTGGAGTCCTATACTGTTTCCACTGTTAAATACTTCTTTAAATTCTAGTGGTTGAGCTCCGTACATACCTCTCGGACGTTGGCTTGTGGAATTCCCCATCAACCCTTCCCGTCAGTCAGATTTACCAGGCCTTGACTGAGTTGTTTTTCCCTCCTGATGTGGCTGTACAACACTGTCGGGTCAGTCCTGACTTTTCCGATGCTAATGGTCCATTTTTCAATTGTCGCATGACCTCCGCTTCATATCTGTTGGCATATTCATTTCTGGCTCTTCGGCTATCTCATTTATTTTTCCTGAGTTCTCTCTGTCGTCAGTAACCTTTTCCTTCGCTATTCCCCCTAGTTTTTGCTCTCCCTACACCTCTTGGGTGAAACCAAGGACTCGTTCTGTTCTTCCCATTATTTCTGTTTCCCTTGGGAACAAACCTCTCCTCTGCCTCCTTGCATTTTGGTTGCCACATATCCATCGATTTCTTGTACTGGTTTTCTGTCAGTTTTCCCTCTCCCCACTGAATGTTTTGAAGGAATTCCTCATGCCTGAGTAGTTTCCCCCGCCCTTTTGTAGTTTGTTTTTTTTTCCCA
>NW_026506819.1:0-22667 GCF_026875155.1 Cherax quadricarinatus
TTCCCGAGTTATTTTTAAGTGACTTTTAATCTTGGTTACCCCGGGGCTCAGTTGGTGCAAGTAAAAGGAAATTTTTGGGAATTTCCCCCATCTGGGTAGTCCCCGACAGGGCATTGGTACGTGGGATTTTTTGGCGAGTTAGATCCTATTTGAGAAAATCTTTTATCTTGTTAGCTGTGTCTTTTTTTTTTTTTTTTGATTTAAAAACCAGGTACAAAAAAAATGGGTACATAATCAATAAAAACAAGATACAGGCAGGGAACAATAATCATGTGACTACACAGTACTGAAAAGCAATATATAATGACAGAACTGGCTGCTCCCTCAAACAAACCCCTCTTGTACGTACTGTGCTTACTGAAAGGTGGTCAAATAAAAAACCGAAGAACCCCCCAGTAAAGTTTACACCCCCCCCCCCCCAGAAAAACGGCACTTTCCCTAGATACACAGTGAAAAAATCTCTTATACTTATACATTTGTAAAAGCTTTAAAAAACTCAATGACAAAAATATAAAACAATCCACCCTAAACGGCTAAACCTTAAATACAAGGAATGTCTGAACCTGATGGCTCCATCCACCGTAAAACACAACCCACCCTCCCTCAATCCCCTAGGTAATAATTAATATCGTGCACTGGGTGGTATTTTAAGACACTTTTTTTATTTTTTATTAAAACATGACATTACAAAAAAAATATAAAAAACCTTTTAAGGCTAAAAATTAACACAGCAACAAAACCCCCCCAAACTTACAACTCCGTGGGGGTAAAAACCCCCTCCCCCCCCTGCTCCCTCATCCTATCACTTAAAACCTTTTGGACTCCCCAACAGAATTTTTTTTTTTTTTTTTATTTAAAAAGACATACATATACATAAAAAAAAACGACAAATTACATAGTGAAAACAGTGATAAAAATTCTGCATTAATGTATTTTCCCAAAATTAAACATCTTACATCTGAAAGACAAATCTGTACAGTAAACAATGACCGCTCCAATCCTTAAAGTAATGACATTAGTCGGGAAAACCAAAAATCAAACCAAAATGACTCCTTGGCAATACATCTCTTCCCTGATTGTACATCCTGCCAGGGAAATTACACCTTCATTTGAAAACGCTACCCCCCCCCCTTTTTGCATGTCAATCCCCCTACTTTTTTTTGATCTTCTTTTTTTTTTTTGATTTAAAAATAAAATAATCCACCTGACACGTAACAATCTTTATATATAATGTTAGTATGAAATCTTTCATTATTCCTTTTTGAACAACAAAAGTTCAGTATCACCAATGTATTGATATAAAAAAAATTAAATTTACATGATTCATTAAAACATATACAACAAAAAACACCCAAACATATCCCTTCCCGGGAAAGGGTATAAATATATACATAGTTACTACCTTTAAAAACCAACCATTGAAACTAAAAAAACCTAACCCGTTTTTCATCCATCAATTCCCAAAAATTTATTATCAATTATGAAACCAAAACCCTACGGGCCTATAGAGCCCCCCATAAAAAAAACATATTAATAAAAAAACAGGATAATCAAGCTTTCTAAAAATATTTCCCCAATCATTAAAACCCTACTAAGTGTAAGTCTTTTAAACCAAAACATAACAGTGCATCCCTTTCCCAACACGTCGATAAATACTGAACCCTTCCCCCAAAACGCAATACTTCTTTGGGAAAATATATATATTCGCATTCCACAGGCCCCCTTTTTTGTCTTTTCATTTACACACAACCAATTATTTCGTTGCAGATATAAAAATATTCCATACCTAACGCGTCTGTCGTCCTTTGTAAATTTGCAAATTAAAAATAAAATTTGAAAACTTTTTTCGTTCAAAAACACACAACCCCCATACACAGAAAAGGATTTATGTCCGTACTATATTCATTCTTTTCCACAGAAAACCCTTTCACACTGTTCATCGGGAAGCCAGCCCGCCGCGACCCCTTACATTGCACGTAAACCCATAAACCCCTTCAACCGAAAACCCCGATAGCCCCATAAAAGCAGTCTCCAACTCCCCCATAAATTTCCCTATTCGACACTTGTTCTTAAAATGTCGCAGCAAACCTTTATCCTCTCACCCACGCCCACCTCCCCAGGGCCCATGACTATATATAAAATCCGTGACCAAATACGCCACTGCATTCTCCCCTCTTACTCACCCCACCATATCCAAATTTAAACCCGAACCCCTGCAATCCCCCCCCACCCACTAACCTAACACCTTTCCAAAACCAACCCGCACCACTTCAACAGTCAAAAAATATACCCGCATGAAAAATTGTCCCATGCTTCCACACCTCTACATTCCCCTCCCCCTATCCTCCTATTGAATAGACAACCCCAGCGGAAAAACCCCATGAAAAATCTAAACATTCCCTCCCAACCCCCGGGTTTTACACTTTTTTTGTTTTAGACCGTCCATATTTCGTTCCACGCATACATGGGTATGCTTTCTTAAACAGCAGCCCCACTGACCTCCCTTTCCACTCCTTTCGGGGCCCCGAAATTTTAACACACGACGGACCCCTACTGTTTTAATAACCTCAACAGGGCCTCACCAACATTAATCCCACCCCCCCACCACCGTTGCTATCCTTACTACTCGCACAAGCCCACCCCCCTCCCCCCCTCCCTTATATAACTTCGTTTTAGGTACCGTCTCATCCTTTTTCCGGGGTAAAAGTCCACCCTCCTCGATGCCCGGAAGTGTAACACCGCCCCTTTTAAACCATTCGCAGCCCGATCCCCATATAAACCAAAAAAAACCCCATTTGTAAACTTTTCACCTCCTTCCTCAGGGGGTACATGACAACGACATCCCATATCTTGCTGTCAATAGATTTCGCACTATTACTTTTTGATGCAGGTTATTTGGGCCCCCCTCAAACCCCCAAAAGTTTTTTCAATACGCCATCCATATTCTCACCGAATTCACCTCTTGAGCCCCCCCGTGTATTTCTCAATAAATTTCCCACATATCATTAGTTGATCCACCCCCTTTCCACCCACCCCACCCCCTTTCCCCCCTTTTGTACTACCCCTTAAGTCAGAAATTAGTTTTCTAACATTAATTTTCATACCTAAACCCTTCCAAAAACACATCCCCATTTTAACCCACCCTAAGAAAATCCCCTTTACCCTCCCCCAAAACTCGTGTCACCCCAAACCTCGATCCCAGTCCCCCCCCCCCCCCGGTCATACCCTCCCCACCCCCCCGAACCACCTCCGAAGGGCCCCTAAAAATGGATCCTGTATACACGCAAACAATATTTGTGAAGGGGGGCAGCCTTGCGCAGTCCCCGTCGCTTTGTATTTTAACTCCTAGCCTCCCAAACCCTGCACCCTCATCGACCCCCCCCTGTACAATAATTTTCCCCAAGATATTATTTTTTCCCCCAAAAACCTTGCCAACGAAAAAACCTCCATAAACTTCCCTTTCTACACTATCAAAAAGCAGCCTTCCCAATCAAGCCAATACACCCCCATCACCCAACTCTCCCTGTTTTCTATAAATTCTCGAATCATGCCATCCCTTCATGATCGCCTTTCCCCTGGCCCCCCTATTCCCCCCTATCAATTACCTTGCCTATTACCCTCTTGATTCTTTTTCCCTAATTTTCCGAAAACAATTTAAATTCCACACATAAGCGAAAGTGCCCGATAATCCTTTACTTTTTACTGCCCCCCTTTTCGTCCCAAAACCCCACAACGGCCGCCCTTTTGCTGCTCTCCCTTACCTCAGCCACCTTAAGTATGTTAAACACCTTATAAAAAAAAAAACCCTCAAAACCCCCCAATTCTTTACGTAAAAATCATTTGGCAGCCCGCTTCCCCGGCGCTTTTCCCAAGCTCACTCCTGACAACCCTCCAAATCTCCACTCCGTATCGGCCCCCTAATTCACCCGATCTTGACCATCAACTCACTCTGCACTACTCTCCCATTTCTCCCCAATCCCACCTCAGGGAACCCCACGTTTGGTATATGACTTAAACCAAGCGTCAATATCCACTCATACCCTCTGTCTTCCAATGTTGACCCGCTCTATTCCCTTTCCCATCCCTACATGATTTTTAAACCCATCATCCCCGCCTCTCTTTTTCTCTGGCTTTAACACGCAAGCCGACGGCCGGTCACCCCATGCACTTTTTCCAACCCTCCCATGTTTTCGACACCACAAAACGCTCTTTTGCAAACCCTAAAACTCTCCTTTAAACCCTCAATGCCGCCGGGTACTTGCTCCTCCTTTGCATAAAGTCACGCACTGCCCTTCAAGATATCTTTTAAACCCATACTTTAACCGATTATCTTCCCCCCACGACAAATATAATATTCTCTGATACATTTTTAGCCACCGAATCCCACCAATTTCCATTCATCATCCCCCCGGGGCCCCATCCCCCAACCCTTCCCAAAAATTTCGCAAAAAAAATGACGACATTCCTCACCCTGCAAAAGCTTCACATTAACTTTCCCAAAAACCTTTACCCCTTTTTGCAAACCTCCCTTCTAGGTCCACCCTTACCTCTTGATCCCAAAAAACCCCGTCCCCCAAACCCCACTCTGCCACATTTCTGTTCGGGGGGACTACAAACATCCCGTCTTGCCGCATATCCACGTCTAACAAAAATATGTTCTAAACCCCACCCCTTCCAACGTCCCTTAACCCCACTCCATTTAATAAAATTTCCCCCAAAATCCCCAAACAATACCTGCCCCCCAGGTTCCCATCCTTTTCGCCCTTTTCACACAATTCCCCAACACCACCAATTACAGCTACACCCGGGAAAGCAGCAAATTATATACTAAGACATCCTTCACAAAATTTTTTTTTTAATACGCATATTCCCCCCTGCGGACCCTACACAACACCAAACTCATCTTACCTACCCCACCACCCATCTACACGAATCACCCTCCCCTTCCCCCCCTCACAATGCCTCACTACGAAGGGCTAGTTTTTCCTTTCCAGGATGGCAACTCCTCCTTTCAACCTTATCGCATGCTCCACATAAAACCCTTTACCCCCTTTACCTTCAAATCATAAAACCTTCTTGTTGTGTTCCCTGCACCACGCAACACATTACGCACCAAAAATTCACTAAACCAACACACTTTTCCCCTGATTCAATCCATTAAAGTTTAATGTCATGACTTAAGCTTAAAAGTTTTTTTCCTTCTTGACCCTGGGACGTCTTGCCACCAAATCGTTTTTGACACCTCGGTCCCTCCCCCCTTTAGAAAAAGCCTTAACCAACCCGCCCCTTAGGGCCCCCGTGTCCTCTCTGTGTAACTTCCCCAGGACTTTTTTCCGTGCGCGACAGGGGGATCAGTCCTCGGACGATACGCGCACGTGCTTCCGTGATGTCCCTCTGCTTGCATTGTCTCTGATACATTTCCCGGGGACCCCCACCCCCCACTTGCATCAAAATATTCTTATCACACTGCGCAGACCTCAGATCCGTCCACGCCCGATCCACAACAGACCCAAGAACTGATCTGGACTCCCAACCTTCCCATACTCTTTTCAGCCAAAACACATTTAAAGCCGGAAAAGACTTCCACATCGCTAGCACTGCAATCGGGGGGGGCCTCTTCCAACACCTGAGCTGCGTTCAATGAAGGGGTGTCCCCCCCCCCTCGTCACACCTGCTGACCCTCTCCCCCGCTCTTCCCCACCTCCCCACCCCGGACCCCCTTTTGTAGGCAGAGTCACATAAGGCAAAAACCTCACTCTTTTCTTTGGTATGTCTTTCCTTTGTTCCATGTTGCCCCGCCTCCTTTTACACAGAAAAGGCTAGGTGTCATATGACCCACATAACCGACAGGTCCGGGGTTGCCCGCGTATGTCACAAAAAACCTGGGGACAAATTTGGGAGCATACACGAGGAATAGGGGAAGTAACTCATCTTCACAGAATACGTTTCCCTTTGAGTTTCCCCGCGTTGGCCCAGTGGCCCACTTCCCAAAAGTGGCCAAGTACTGTACCCTATTTGCCCCTCCAAGACGGATGTCAGAATCATCCCCCCCGAAGGCACATTTCTAATCTTAACCCTGTATAATGGGGGAAAAAAACGTCGTAAGTCGCACGGTCAAGCGGAGTTAACTGTCAAAGTAACCTCCTGGTACTTGCTACCACCGCCCCATACACACTTTCCAAATTAAATTGACAAAGACCCCGTCGGCCATTCAGCGCTCCCATAACTCCTCGTCAGCAATACCGTATTATACGTATGATTGAAATAGTTCAGGGCCATAGAAATTCGTCACAGCCCCACGGGTAAGCCCCAACACCCGACTGTGTTTATGCGTCTCCGGCTTGCCTGCCCATGCTGTGAAAATTAACTGCCACTAATCAACGCAGGGGACAGCAGCGCACGCCTCACTACTCAAAGGTTAGTGACGAAACCCACCCAGTGGTTATCCAACCACCCCACTATTTTCAACCCAAACCATTTAAAAAATAATTTGCCTAAACTAATGTCACACAGCAATGATCAAAAATTAATTTTTGTAATTGCCAATGTTCGTTACATTCCCGCTTGACCCAGCAGAGTGCGGACTGTGACTACTG
Source organism: Cherax quadricarinatus (assembly GCF_026875155.1). Taxonomy (NCBI): domain Eukaryota; kingdom Metazoa; phylum Arthropoda; class Malacostraca; order Decapoda; family Parastacidae; genus Cherax; species Cherax quadricarinatus. Next base: position 6,597 of record NW_026506819.1, read on the forward strand.
CCCCCTGCGGCCATTGGGGGAGACTTATATTTTCACAAAATGGGGGCATTGTGAGAAGGCGTTTGCACATGGTGGCATTGAATTGTTGCGTGGTGCGATAACGCCCAGTCTGCACAAGTGCTTTTACCGCAAATTTTTCCTGACACCATGGTTGGGATCAAGAACTGTTGGTGTGGGACTAAATGGGCCTATCGTATTTTCGTCAAGCTGAGATCAGCTGGGGGTATGAACGGTGGTTTTACAAGTACCAGGACAGGGGCGTGGATGTTAAATTCACGATATGTTTTGCCTAATCGAGTATCTAAACATTTAAAAGGGTGGGAAATCCGAAAGTGCCATTTGAGGCGGGGCGAGACTGTTTTGCGGTATGTTTTTAAAAGTATGGACCCTTTTACCTGGCTATGGCTGGGGAAATGGACGGATGGGGCGATGCCGCTTGCCGGTGGTACGTTTTGCGACAAGAGGAGTGAGGCATTCCATCCCGCTTACGTCATATGGACCATTTAGGAACCCGGTAATGGGTCAAACCCGGGCAAGAAAACGTGTAGGTTATTCGTGCATATGCCATATGGGGCCCCCGTGGGGAATGGCCAAAAAAAAGGGCCTAGGTAGTGAGATGGTGAAAGAGCCCCGAGAAGAGGGGGTCATGCGTGAGTCACCTGTCAAGAATGGCACTTCCTTGGGGGAGGAAGTGGAGCATGAGCTCCACTGGTGGGTACCAGCCCACACTGTCACAGTTAGTGGGAAGTGAGGCATCCCTTGGAGAACGGGGAAAATGTGCAGATTGGTGACGTGCGGGTTTAAAAAGGGGGGGCCTAATGGTGAACGTGCAGGAAAAATCCTTTGAGAAAGCAGGGTTTTTGAGGATCACTTGGATGGGGAGGGGTACTGTTCAGATTGAAGATGACAACTTGGAAGATTGGCGAACATGGGGAGATGCTCTCCAGGAGTGGTGGGGAAATGTTGAGGTGCTGCTGAATTCACAGGGGGATTCAGTGAGTTAGAAATGGTGCAGAGTTGTAACCGTAAAAAGGGCGGGGGACATATTCCCATTCGGTGAGTTTTTTACCCCGGCACAGAGACCGGGGAAAAAACCGTGGGGTTTATGTGGTGCTGGGGGGCAAAAAACGCCGGGGCAGGTGTTGGGTCAGGGGAACCACCCGTGGGCATGGGGAAAAAAAAGTACGAAGCAGACCCCTGAAAGCGTGTCAGGAAAGGTGAAAAGGGGGAGAGGGTAAATCAATAAGTAGGTTTTCCCTGCATGACAGGAAAATTTAAAGGATTGTGTGCGAGTGAAAGCGTCTGTGGGTAAGGGATTTTTAAGACGTTTGCATAGACATTGTTTTTTTTTGCGGAACATAATTTTTAAGCTGGGAAAGGAAATTGGAGGGGGATGGGACAAGTGTTTGTGATGTATTCGGAGCGAATGAAGGGAGGGGGGGGGAAAACCTGACCGAGAGACGACCCTTTTTTTGTTCTTAGGATGAAAGGGGGGGGGGCGTTGTTAAGAAAATGGGGGGTGGGAAAGGGGAGTGGATGGCGTCTTTGTGTTATGTGCCCGGGTGAGAAAGATGTAAGGGTAAAGAATGAATTTGAATAACGTATTGGTAATTTATTTGCGGTCATTACCCCTCATGCAATAGTTGGTGGCGACTGGAACTGTTGGTGCCAGGGAAGGATGTGGAACCAAGAGGGGCAGGGTGTTTTTTTTGGCAGGTTTTGGGGATCTATTGAGAGGTGTGGGATTGAGGGATATAGTTGATGGAGGGGATTGCGAGGATAGAGCACACATTTCATAGAAAGGGATATGCTGCACGATTAGATAGGTTGTATGTGACAAGGGGAGTGAGGGTGACGCGGGTGCAGACGGTGAATGTCGTTTATTCAGATCATAGGGCGGTTTATGCTGATTTAAATTGGGACGGTTTGCCTAAGAGATATTTGGGGTACTGGAAGCTGAATGTACGACTACTGGGTGAGGGGTGGAGGGAGGGGATTTTGAAAGTTTGTGGGAGGACTTATGGGGTGGGGTAAGAGTGCAAGCGATTTATTGGGGTGGTGGGATGGGGTTGCGAAGACGAGGATCAGGCAATATTATGTGCGAAGGGGAAAGAATGAGGCATGGATGACATATGGGCTTCAACAGTATTTAGAGGGGGCGGTTGCAAGGTTGTTATCAGAGGGGTGCTGTGACAGGTGTGGTATCCAATGGAGGAAATTGAAGCATTAAAGTGGCAGATAAGGGATATGCACAATGAGAGATTTGATGAGGCGAGGGTGCAAGGTGGGTTAGAGGAGGCGATTTGGGGTGACAGGCCGTCAGCCTGTGTGTTACGGGGTCAGCGGAGACGCAGGTTGGCAGTGGAAATTGATAAGCTGGTAGTACACGAGAACTTAGGTGGGTATACGAAGGGTCAGAGTTGAGAACTACTGAGGGTATGAGTGGTTTTATGGATAGTTGGTTTGGAAAATATTTGCGGAGTGTAGGAGTGAACGGTGAGGATTTAGAGAGATTGGGAGAGAATGTATCTTGTGTGCTGAGTGGAAGTGATCGTATGGCATTGGGAGGGATATTGAAGAGGGGAGGTATGGAGAGCTTTGGAAATATGGCGAGAGGTAAGCGCCAGGTATAGATGGGTTACCTTGTGAATTCTATGTGAAGCATTGGAGTGTGTTGAAGGATTTTTAGTGAACCTGATGAATGTGATGAAAAGTGAGGGGAGGATGGGTGAGTTGCAGCGTACTGCAGTAGTAGTATTGATTTCCAAAAGGGGAAGGCCCTACTACAGTGCAGAACTACAGGGCGTTGTCGTTGTTATGTGCTGATTATAAGATATTCGCAAAATCTTGGGGAACAGCCTGAAGTTGTGTGATAGATAGAGTTGTTGCGAGAGGTCAGTATGGGGTGCCTGGAAGGACGATTATGAGGGACATGGAATAATAAAAGATTTTGTGGAAAGTATGGAGGGGGAGAATGAAAGGGGGGGAGGTGTCTTAGCATTGGATTGGCAGGCTGCATATGATTGCATAGAACGAAAGGCACTGTGGCATATCTTACGGAGGCAGGGTTTTGGGGAAGAGATGGTATGTTGGATTGAGACTTTGTATAATAGGGTAGGTGTACGTGTGCAGGTGAATGGGAAATTGGGTGAGTGGGTTTCAATGGGTAGAGGCATAAGGCAGGGTTGTCCTCTGTCTCAACTGTTGTTTGCTTGTATACAGGACCCTTTTTATAGGGCAGTGGGGCGATGTTTACGGGTGGTACGTGGTGTGGAGAATGGTGGGATGGGAATAATAGGGTATGTGGATGATACAACAATTCTAATGAGCAAGGAGGAAAGTTTACATGAGGTGGAGGATGTAATTGGTGGTTTTGAAGGTGTTACAGGTTTAAAAGTGAATGTGGAGAAATCGAAATTGTTGTTCTTAGGGAATTGGGTAGGGAGGGCGCGATGGGAAACAGCTGTGCGTTGGTGTGTGATGGATAGACTAAAGTTGTGGGATAATTTATATGGGGAATGCCGGAAGCACGGATGCTTAATTCTGGGAGGCAGTGGATAGGTTGGTGGGTAGGTTACATGTTTTGAGACCCTTGCATTTGACGATACATCAACGTGTAAAGTGGTGAATGTGAATGTTATATAGTTTTGGACGGCATGTGGAGCAGTTATATCCGTTGGCACGAACCGGACCATAACTAGAATGCTAAAAATGGTTTTGCGATAGTATATGGGGTTTCTCCTGGGTGTTTGTTATGCTACCGTCCGACAAAGGTGGATGGGTTTAATAAGATATAAGATTAAGGGTTTAAGGTATATAAGTCGAAAGGGGTTTCTCTTCTCCGATGGAAGTCGTGTGGGGAAGGTGTGCAAGCAATTATATGGAGGAGGCACGAATTTGGTGGGTAGGATCAGAAGATGAGAGAGTGTAGGATGTGCTGCGAGCTTTATTGTATTTAGAGATCCGTCAAGATAAACGGGGGTAGTGTTTCTGGAGCGTGCTGTAGGGGTGAGGGTGATTTTGTAATGTTGAGGGCATATACCCAAATGTATGGCATGGGAGAACATTTGGGTAAGGTTGCCGCTTGTGCGGCATCAGACCAAGAGTGAGAGAGGTAAAAGTTTTCGTTTATCCTTCATGGAAGTATGGCCGTCTGGTGGGTGCCTTTCGGGAGAGAGGGTTGATTGTGGCGGACGTATGTAGGGTTTTTGGTGTGGGGATAGGGAGACAGCTTTTCATGAGTATATTTTTGTAAAATTTGGAGTGTATACGGGAGTGGATGGGTGGATTTTGAGGAGGGTGGTGGGGAGGGATATCGGTATTAAAGGGCATTGAGTTTAGATGAGGGAGTGTGGAAGAGGTCCTGTGCAGCGTTGCTTTTTGGTCGTACATCATAACTGAGTGTGTTTTGCGATCATGGCCATGATGGGTAATGGGGATTGGATGGTTCGAAAGAAGGTATTGGCTGCAACAATGTACAAAAACACTTAGTCGTAATAGGGATATATGGAAGTAAGATGGGAAAGGGTTTTGCCCTGAAGGATAATCGAAGTATGAATGTCAGAGGTTTGTTGGCGAGTGAGGGAAAAAAAAACTAAAAAAAAAAAGGGGGGGGGATGTGTTTTGGATTTTCAGGGTTGCAGCCGGGCTCGTCTCAGAATTTGGAATGTATGAGGAAATCCCATGAGAGGGTGGGAAATGCAGCGTATTGTGGAGTTTTTTAAGTAAAGTTTGGTGGTGGTTTGTAAGGGAAAAGTTGTATAAGATTTTTATGGACATGGAATGAGCAATATTTGTGTGCATGTGAAAAGTATACGGTCATACTCAGAATGGTATACGGATGTATGTAATGGATAAGTTAAAATTTGGAACTATGTTTGTAATGTATTATTCAGGATTGTGTTGTATTAAAGCAAAGGACATGGGGCCGTGATAAATATGTCTTGTAACCAATGTACTTGCTAATAATGGATATTAATGTGTGTGATTTTTATCATCAAGTGTATATAGCAATTATGTAAATAAGAATTTTCATGTACTCATATGGGTTGTAGATTGTATTCGGTGAAGTTCGAGGAATTTATTTGCGAGTGAATGAGTATATAAGTATGGATGTGTGATGTAACTATGTGTTAAGTAGGGTTAGATGGTGAGGCAAGAAATGCTGCGGTCTGTAGAATAAGAATATCGTCCGTTTAAGTTAATGTTTAATAGTAATGAAACCTATGTATATATTTCACTTAATGGTAGAAGACGTTTGTTACTCACACTGGAAATTATATTTGAAAAATATTACTAATTATACTGATTGTGTAAGTTAGCTTTGCGGGATGAATGTAGTGTAATGGAAGTGAGGTGGGACGAATGTAGTGTATTGAGTGAGGTGGGAGACAATGTAGGTATGGAAGTGAGGTGGGACGAATGTATTGTCTGGAAGTGAGGTGGGACGAATGTAGTGTATGAATGGAGGTGGGTGGGACGAATGTAGTGTATGGAGTGAGGGGGGACGAATGTAGTGTAAGGAATGAGGTGGGATGACGGTAGTGTATGGGAAGTGAGTGGGACGAATGTAGATGTATGGAAGATGAGGTGGGATGAAGTGCGTGTATGGAAGTAGGGGATGAATGTAGGGTAGAATAGGTGGGACGAATGTAGTGTATGGAAGTGGAGGTGGGACGAATGTAGTGTATGGAAAGTGCGGTGGGATGAATGTATGTAGGAAGTGAGGTGGGACCGAATGTAGTGTATGGAAGTGAGGTGGGATGAATGTATATGTATTGAAGTGAGGTGGGACGAATGTAGTGTATGGGAAGTGCGGTGGGACGAATGTATGTAAGGAAGTGAGGTGGACGAATTCATGTATGGAAGTGAGTGGGATGAATGTAGTTATGGAAGTGAGGTTGACGAATGTAGTGTATGGTAAGTGAGGTGGGATGAATGTAGTGTATGGACGTGAGGAGGGCCGAATGTAGTGTAATGGCAGTGAGGTGGACGACTGTAGTTATGGAACTGAAAAAAAAAAGGGTGGGACGAATGTAGTGTATGAAGTGAGGTGGGATGAATGTAGTGTAATGGACGTGAGGTGGGATGCATGTAGTGTATGACATGAGGTGGGTACGACTATAGTGTATGGAAGTGAAGGTGGGATGAATTATTGTAATGGAAGTGCGTGGGAACGCATGTAGTGAATGGACGTTAGGTGGGACGCACTGAGGTCTGGAATGCGGTGGGATGACTGTCAGTGTATGAAGTGAGGTGGGCTGACTGTAGTGTGTGGAAGGAGGTGGGGACGAATGTAGTGTCAGGAAGTGAGGTGGTGCTAATGTAGTGTATGGACAGTGCGTGGGATGAAATGTCGTGTGTGGGACGTGAGGTGGGCTGGCCGAACATGTAGTTCTGGACTTTGAGGTGGGACAAATAGTGTATGCAGTCGTGAGGGACGACTGTAGTAGAATGAAGTGAGGTGGGCCAATGTCGTGTATGGAAGTGAGGTTTAACGAATGTAGTGTGTGGAAATGAGGTGGGACTATGTCTGTGTGTGGAAGTGAGTTGGGACGAATGATAGTGGTATGGACGTGCGGTGGACGCAATGTAGTGACTGGACGGCGGAGGGACGAACTGAAGTGTGTGGGAGTAGAGGTGGGGCCGCATGTAGTGTGTGGCCGTGAGGTGGGACGACTGTAGTGGTCTGGAAGTGAGGGCCGACAGTAGTGTCTGAACGTGCGGTGGGACAAAGTAGTGTATGGACGTGAGGTGGGACGAAATGTAGTGTATGGCGTGAAGGTTGGGGACGAATAGAGTGTGTGGAAGTAGTGGGACCGAATGTAGTGTGTGGAAGTGAGGTGGGACGAATGAATGTATGGACGTGAGTGTGGGAACGAATGTAAGTGTAAGGAAGAGGTGGGACGAATGTATGTAATGGCCGTGAGGTGAGACGAATGTAGTGTGTGGAAGTGAGGTGGGGCAATGTAGTGTGTGGAAGTGAGGTGGGACGAATGTAGTGTCTGGAAAGTGAGGTGGGACGAATGTAGTGTATGGAAGTGCGGTGGGACGAAATGTAGTGTATGGACGAGAGGTGGGACGAACTGTAGTGTATGGACGTGACGTGGGACGACTGTAGTGTATGGCAGTGAGGTGGGACGCAATGTAGTGATGTGGACGGAGGTGGGCCGAATGTAGTGTCTGGACGTGAGGTGGGACGACTGAAGTGTACTGGACGTGAGGTGTGCCGAATGTCGTGTAGAAGTGAGGTGGACGAATGTATGGTGGAAGTTGGGTAGGGACTAATGTAGTTATGGAAGTGGGTGGGACGAAATGTAGGTCTGAAGTGAGTGGGACGAATGTAGTGTGTGGAATGAGGTGGGCACGAATGTACTGTTCTGTACAGTGAGGTGGGACGCCGTAGTGTAGAAGTGAGGTGGGACGAATGTAGTGAATGGAAGTGAGGTGGGGACGAATTTATTGTGTGGAAGTGCGGTGGGGACTAATGTAGTGTGTGGACAGTGAGTGGGACGAATGTCAGTGTATGGAAGTGAGGTTAGGACTAATGTCGTGGAATGGCAGTGAGGTCGGACGAATGTACTGTATGGAAGTGAGGTGGGACGAATGTAGTGTATGGAAGTTGAGTTAGGACGAATGTAGTGGTATGGACGTGAGGTGGACGAATGTAGTGTAATGGAATGAGGTATGACGACATGTAGTGTATGGAAGTGAGTTGAAGAAGGTATGTATGGAAGTGAGGTAGGACGAATGTAGTGATATTGGAAGTGAGGTGGACGAAAGTAGTGTATGGCAGTGAGGTAGGACGAATGTAGTTTTAAGGAAGAGAGGAGAGGGGGCAATGTATGTAAGGAAGTGAGGTGGGACAAATTATGTATGGAAGTGAGGTAGACGAAGTAGTGTATGGAAGTGAGGTAGGACGAAATGTAGTGTTGGAAGTGAGCGGGACGAATGGTAGTGTGGAAGTGAGGTAGGCCGAATGTAGTGTATGGACGAGAGTTGGGACGAATGTTATGTATGGAAGTGAGGTGGACGAAAGGTAGTGTATGGAAGTGCGATGTGGGATGAATGTAGTTGTATGGAAGTGAGGTATGCCGAATGTAGTGTATCAAGTGAGGTAGGACGAATGTATGATATGACTGAGGTGGGACGAATGTAGTGTATGGAGGAGGTAGGCCGCATGTAGTGACTGGACGTGAGGTGGCGCATGTAGTGTATGGAAGGAAGTCTAGGACGAAGTATTGTATGAAGTGAGGTGGGACGAATGGTATGTGTAATATGGAAGTGAGTAAGGACGAATGTAGTGTAAGACGTGAGGTGGGACGAATGAAGTGTATGGACGTCGGTCGACGAATGTCGTGTATGGAACGTGAGGTGGGACGAATGTAGTGGTAATGGCCGTAGGTGGGACGAATGTAGTGATGGACGTGAGGTGGGACGAATAGTGAATGGAAGTGAGGTGGGATGATGTAGTGTATGGCAGTGAGGTGGGACGAATGTAGTGGAAGCAGTGAGGTGGGACGAATGTAAGTGTATGGAAGTGAGGTGGGACGAATGGAGTGTATGAAGAGAGGTGGGAATTAATGTAGTGTATGGACGTGAGGTGGGGATGCATGTCGTGTACTGGCCGTGAGGTGGGACGAATGTAAGAGTATGGAAGTGAGGTGGGATGCAATGTAGTGTATGGAAGTGAGGTGGGATGTCAAGTCGTGTGTGGACGTGAGGTGGGGGATGAAAGTAGTGTATGGCAGTGCGGTGGGATGACTTTCTGTGTGTGGAAGATGAGGTGGGGACGAATGTATTGTCTGGAAGTGTGGTGGGACGAATGTATTGTATGGCAGTGAGGTGGGACGAATGTATGTATGGAAGTGCGGTGGCCGCATGTATGTATGGAAGTGAGGTGGGAAACGCAATGTCGTTTATGGACTGAGGTTGGGCATGAACTGTCTGTATGGACGGGTGCGGAGCCTAATGATAGTGTCGGGAATGAGGTGGATGAATGAGTGTGGTGAAGTGCGGTGGGACGAAGTAGTGTATGGAAGTGCGGTGGGATGAATGTAGTGTCTGGAAGTGCGGTGGGACGACTGTCGTTATGGCAGTGAGGTGGGACTGAGTGTAGGTATGGAAGTAGCGGTGGGATGACTGTAGTGAGTGGACGTGAGGTGGGATGACACTGTCGAGTCTGGAAGTGGGTGGGCCCAGCACTGTAGTGGTGGAAGTGACGGAGGGCCCGACATGGTCGAGTACAGAAGTGAGGTGGGACGAATGTATGTATGGCAGTGCGGTGGGCTGACCTGTCAGTGAGGAATGAGGTGGGATGCATTCGTGTCAGGACGTGCGTGGGCAGCAATAGTAGTGTAAGGAAGTAGAAGGTGGGCTGCCTGTCGTGTCAGGACTTGCGGTGGGGCTCCATGCGTACATGGGACAGTGCGGTGTGATGCCTGTCGTGTGTGGCAGTGCGTGGGACGACTGTAGTGATATTGACGTGCGGAGGGCTGCCTGGTCGTGTCTGCACGTGCGTAGGGCCGCCTTGTCGAGTCAGGCCGTGCGGTGGGCTGACTATTATAGGTACAGTGTGTGCCGTGCGGTGAGGCTGAATTCGAGTAAGTGCCTTAGCGAAGGCACAAGTAGAACAGGCCGAGAGAGGGCTGCTGTCTGTCTCTGGCCGTGAGGTGGGATGCACTGTCGTGTATGGCCGTAGGGATGGACGCCACTTTAGAAACTCTTGAGTCCTGTGTTACTTTTTTCTGTGGTGAGTGCGGATATTGTTATTTTCTACTCACCTTTATTTGTTTCGTATAATTGAGGTGTTCCGTCATATGTATTTGCAATGCTGTTTTCTAAACACCCCAAAATCCGTGTGTCAATGAACTTTTTGGATAATGAGAATGTCTTCGTACCTACAGTTTTATTATTTACATTGTCCATACCCTTTGACATTCTTTGGGATATAGTGCTTATGGTGTTTCTGGTTTGCCATTTGGGATGTACTCAACCCACCTGTACAAGAGCTGTGGCTGTCTTTATTTAGTTCTTATGTATAAGTTTAGTGCTACGGTGGGGAATGTGGAAATTTTTCTTTGTTAAAATAATGGCTACGTTTCATTGCTTACATTGTCCTACCTTGGATAACTATGGTATTGCGTTTTTCAATAAAATAAAAAAAAAAATGGTTCGTTACACAACAATATGTAACACAACAATGTGTATAGAAAAGTCACAAAGACATACAAAATGACTACAAAGCCATAGGTATAAACTTTTCATTCGTCTCTCAGCCATTGAGTAGAGAGGACGTGTTCTACACTGCTGCCCTACTAATAGCTGTCGAGTGGCAGTGACCATTTTCTCATCATGGGCGCAGGCTAGGCAGAACGCCGCGTCAATACTGGTGTTTGGATTTTTTTTTTTTTATATTTTTATTTAAAAAAACACAGTAATACATGTATGTATACATATTTTGCACTTAAAAACAACAGTATACATGGTGGTGGTATACAACATTGATTTTAAAAACAAGAACCGTGAAAAAAAACTTTAGTAAACAACAATATATATAACTAAACAGAGAACTATTCGGAACCGACCTTAAACAACCGAAATAAATATTTTTTTTATAATATTTTAAATTTAAAACAGTGCGATACAAAATGACAAAATAATTAAAAAGATACCACGACAAAAGTTTACTGCACTAGAATCGCACTTAACCCAAACATAAACGACCACCATACAGTACAGTGGTAATTTACAACACACACCCACCGTATATTAACCATTGGTTATTACACTTCACAACACAACACCCTGGTATATTAACAGTGGTAATACACCACAACTCAACACACCGTAGATTACAGTGTAATACACTCTCACACACAACACACTGTATATTACAGTGGGGTAATACACTCAACCACACACACACACACCGTATAATACAGTGGTACATACACACTCACAAACATCCCACACCGTATATTACATTTGGTAATTACACTCACTCAACACAACCACACTAAGACCGTAGATTACGTGGTAAACACAACTCACACACAACACACACAACAACACCGTATATTATATTGGTAAATACACTCTCACACACAAACACCGTATATTACAGTGGTAATACACATCCACACCCCAACACACTGTATATTACAGTGTAATACCTACTCACACACACACAAATGACCGTTATAGTACAGTGTAATACACACTCACACACAACACACCGTATATTACATTGGTATTACACTCACACACAACACACCGTAGATTAACATTGGTATTACACTCACACTCAACACATCCGTAATTACAGTGGTAATACAACACTCACACACAACACACCGATATTACATGGGTATTACACTCACACACAACACACCGTATAGTACTGAGGTAATACACTCTCACACACAACACACTGTATATTACAGTGGTAGACCACTCACACACAACACACCGTATATTACAGGGTAATACACACTCACACACTACACACCGTATAATTACAGTGGTAATACACACTCCCAACACAACACCACCGTATAGTACATTGGTATTACACTCCACACACCGAACACAGATACCGTATATTACAGTGGTTAATAACAAAAAAACACTCACAACAACAACACACCGTTATATTACAGTGGTAATACACACTCACACTACAACACATAAACCGTAATATTAAACATTGGTATTACACTGCACACACAACACAGCCGTATATTACAGTGGTAATACACACTTCACAACACAACACAACCGTATATTACAGTGGTAATACACCACACACAACACACCGTATAGTACAGTGGTAATACACTCTCACACACAACACACGTATATTACAGTGGTAATACACTCACACACAACACACCGTATATTACAGTGGTAATACACACTCCACCACAACTCACCGTATAGTACAGTGGTAATACACCTCACCACTCAACACACCGTATATTACAGTGGTAATACACACTCACACACAACACACCGTATATTACAGTGGTAATACACTCTCACACACACCACACGGTAATATTACATTGGTATTACACTCACACACAACACACGTAAATTACAGTGGGTTAATACACACTCACTACACACACCAACCGTATAATGACAATTGTAATACACTCTCACACACAAACACCCGTATAGTTAACAGTGGTAATACACACTCTCAACACACAACACACTGTATATTACAGTGGTAATACTCTCTCACACACAACACACTGGTATATACAGTGGTAATACACTCTCACACGACTACACCTGTATATTACAGTGGTATACACTCACACACAACACTATACATTACAGTGATATTGAGTTTATTTTTAAAGAACATCTCTAACAAGGTTACATATTACCAAACATCAAACACTGAAATTATGAAGATTGTACAATAAAATCAAGATAAAAAACCCAACACGCTACAATGACACACATACACAAGCACACACCTTAACACACATGAGACTACATCCGGCACATACTAGGTGAGGTGCCTGCCTTTCAACGCAACCCGTTTACACTACATGAGACTACATCACACATACTAGGTGAGGTTTCTGCCCTGTCAACACACACGTGACACTACATGAGACTACATCGGGCAGGCACATACTAGGTTAGGTTTCTCTCCCGTCCAACACACACGTTAACAACACACATGAGAATACATCAGGCACTACCTGGTGAGGTTTCTGCCTGCAAATCACACACGTTAACACTACATGAACTACATCAGCACATACAGTGAGGTTTCTGCCTGTCACACACACGTTACACTACATGAGACTGACATCAGGCACATACTAGGTGAGGTTTCTCTGCCTGGCAACCCACCACTTTACACTACATGAGACTACATCAGGCACATACTAAGGTGAGGTTTCTGCCTGTCAACACACTCGTGACACTACATGATACTACATCATGGCACATACTAGGTGAGGTTTTCCCTGGGCCTGTCAACACACACGTACACCCCTCCCTAACATGAGACTACATTCAGGGCACATACTAGGTGAGGTTTCTTTTCCTGCCTGTCTACACACCCACGTTACACTACAATGAGACTACATCAGGCACATACTAGGTGAGGTTTCTGCCTGTCAACACACACGTTACACGACGAGACTACATCAGGCACATACTAAGGTGAGTTTCTGCCTGTCAACACACACGCTTACACTACAGAGACTACATCAGGCACATACTGGTGATTTCTTGCTTTCAACACTCTGTACACTACATGAGACTACATCAGGGCACATACTAGGTGAGGTTGCTGCCTCCACACACACGTTTACACTACATGAGACGACATCAGGCACATACAGGTAAAGGTTTCTGCCTGTCAACACACACGTTACACTACATAGACTACATCAGCACAACGAAGGTTTAGGTTTCTGCTGTCACACACACTTACACTACAGAACTACCTCCAGGCACATACTAGGTGAGGTTTCTGCCTGTCCAACCCACACACGTTACAACTACATGAGACTACATCAGCACATACTAGGTGAGGTTTCTGCCTGTCAACACACACTTACACTAACATGAGAACTACATCAGGCACATACTAGGTGAGGTTTCCTGCCTGTCAACACACACGTTACACTACATAGACTACAACACACAACTAGGTTGAGGTTTCTGGCCTGTCAACACACACTACACTACATAGACTACACATGCACATACTAGGTGAGGTTTCCTGCCTGTCACCACACACGTTTTACACTGACATGAGACTAAATCAGCACATACTAAGGTGAGGTTTCTGCCTGTCCACTACACACGTTACACTACATGGAACAACAGCAGGGCACAGACTAGTTGAGAGTTTCTGCCGGTCAACACACACGTTACAAACTAAATGCGACTACCATCATGCACATACTAGGAGGTTTTCTGCCTGTCAACACACAACGTTAACACTACATGAACTACATCAGGCACTTACTAGGTGAGGTTTCCTTCCTGCCTGGTCAACATACACGTTACACTTCATAGACTACATCAGGCACATACAGGTGAGGTTTCCTGCCTGTCAACACACACGTTACACTACATGAACTACATCAGCCACATACATGTGAGGTTTTCATGCCTAGTCAAAATCACACACGTTACAACTACATGAGACTACCATCACGCACATACTAGGTGAGGTTTCTCTGCCTGTCAACACAGGTATGCAAGACTAAATTCTAAGATCTCAGTGCTTAACAGAGCACCACGATACTCAAAACATTAATATTGGCGATTAATCACGAGATCTTAACATACATAGGTATTTAGTATTCAAAGAAGGAAAACGGATAATACTAAAATCACTATAAAAACATCCAATATAACAAAACAAAACTACGATGTGATATTTTACATCTCAGCAAAAACAAAGAAAAAATAATGCAATAGTTACATGTAAATAATAAATTTCTGAAAAGCACACTGTAACACAGCATAAAATATAACATAAAATAAAAACCAATTGCTTATGCTAGGAAACACTTTTTACCACTTACAATTGAATCAAAAACCCGTAAAGACACCCATAACATATTGAGTCTCATTGAAAATTTCATCATGAAAGTCCTTGAAATTCAATTATAATTAAAATCAAAGTTATTCTCTATAGGATACAATGCTGATCTACAAATTGGATATTGTTGGTTTAACATGTATAAATTGTGTAGATTACAGACGTGTACACTAAACGCTTAGCATGGCTAGCATTTCGGGCATACTTAGTTTTTTCTTAATTGTAAAATATTAACAAATTATGAGTAAGTTGGTTATATGCTAAGGACTAATACTATTGGGGTTAGCAATGTAAGCTTTTGTTTGGCCCCAGTATATGTTTCAGTATGGGGTATCACAGGTTCCCTTTTTAAGCTGAGGTTAATATTCTGGGTTATGGTCAAAGAGTGACGAGTGTAAGTGTAACCACCCGTGGTATCGTGAAGTTAGTTGACGGGTGGTTCAGGAGTAAATGTTTCTAATGGTAGTTTTGAAGGTATGAATGTGTCTGCCCTTCTAGATTCTCAGGTAGGTATTCCAAAATTTTAGGGCCTTTGAAATACATTATTTTGTAAAGGTTAGCGGACAGGGGAATGTCATAGAGATGTTTGTTTTGGTGTAGCCTGTGGGTTCTGTCACAACTATCAAGAAAGCGTTTTTAGGTCAAGGTTGATATTAAGTTTTAAAGGGCCCGTAGATATAGATGCACAGTAGTAAGTGGTGGATGTACTAACTGGGGTAAGTTTAATCTTTGAAGTGGGGGGGGTGTCGCCAGGAGGGATTTAGTGATTATTCTTTGCAGCTTTTGTTGGGTTTTTATTGCTTTAGGTGTGTTGCTGCAGTTGATCCCCAAGCACAAAAGCATAGGTGAGGTTATGATAAATTTAAATGGTGGTATATGTTGAAAGCCATTTTGCGGCACGTAGTAATCGTATTCTTGAAGGATCCCAACCCTTTTGGATACTTTTTTGGCTATGCCCGGTATGGGTGCGAAAATTCAGTATCTCAGGTAAAGCCTAAAATTTTCCCCCATTTTTCTGGTAAATTAGAGTGTTGTCAACTTAGTTAATTTGTCATCTCCTGCTCTGCTACCAAACTAATAGTAAGTTTTGTCAGTGTTAACGTAAGTTTTTGGTGTCATCCCAAATCGATATTTAACCAGTCTCATTCAATGGTGTTAAGGTGCAGATAGGGGGGGGAAATACATAAGTCGGTCATGCAAAAAGAATGGTTTTTGGTGTTGGGTCGTTTGGTAGGTCTTGATGTAATGAGGAGACAGGGGAAAACACTTTCCCGCGGGAATCCATACAAGTGGCCCTGTTGGAGCTGTGTTTTAAAGGGGACTACTGATACCTATTTGTTGTAATTTGAAATAAGCAAAAGCAGACCTTTATACCTATGGTCAAGTTGTGGGTAGGATTTTGTGGTTTACTTTCAAACTTTTCTTAGGTCATAAAAATTCCTAGTGGGGATTCCTTATTTTCCGTCTGTGTAAGCAGATCTAGC
>NW_026506820.1:0-30895 GCF_026875155.1 Cherax quadricarinatus
ACACTTAGGTCACACTACACTAACATTTAACACAATTATTTAATACACACACATCTGAGTTTTCTTTGATTATATCTTAATAGTTATCTTGTCATATAATTTTCTCCTTTTTTACCATGGGAAGTGGAAATAAGAATCTTACCTCCGTAAGCCAAGCGTAGTTTTGAAAAAGTCAACTAAAATGCCTGAACAATGGGCTAGTACCCCTTTTCCTGTAAAGAGATACTGAAAAGAATAAGAAGACAGAAAATTGTCACGAAGTGGGAAGTCTTGAATGTCTGGAAAGTTAGTGCAGATGATAAGAAAGAATGATGTTGATGTTATGAATTGAGAAAAAAGTGCTGATGTCCAGGGCTTTAAGTGAAACAAAGCTGAAGGGGTGGGAGAGTTTCGAGTGGAGAAGGAATAATGGGATTAGGTCAGGGTTTCAAATAGAGTTAGAGCTAAAGAAGGATTAGCAATAAGTGTTAAGGATAAGCTATGGCAGAAAAGAGGGACTATAATGTATTAATTCAAGGAATTCTCTGGTGGAGCAAAATAAAGAATGGATTTGTGAAAAGTGGGTTATAATAAGCGTGTATGGCACCTGGAGAAGAGAGAAGTGTAGAGGATAGAGAGAGATTTTGGAATGTTGAGTGAATGCGTGGGTGGAGTTTTTGAATCAATTGTGAGAGTAATTGGTGGTTGTGGATTTTTAATGCTAAGTGGGTAAAAATGTATGGAGGGAGTAGTAGGTAAATTTGGGTGCCAGGGTAAATGTAAATGGTGAGCCTTAATTTTGATGCTATGTGTAGAAAGAAATTTGGTAAAAAGTAATACATATTTTATGAAAAAGAGGAATAAATAAATAAACAAGGTATGATGTAGCACGTAATGAAAGTAGTTTATTAGATTATGTATTGTGGATAAAAGGTTGATGGGTAGGCTCCAGGATTTTACATGTTTTATAGAGGGACAAACTGATATATCGGATCATTATATAGTTGTAGCGACAGTTAGAGTAAGAGGTAATGGGAAAAGAGGAAGGTGGCAACAACAAGTAAGAGGAGGTGAAAGTTACATAAACTAAGAGGAGGAAGTTCGGGTGAGATATAAATGCTACTATTGCAGAAAGGTGGAGGCTAGTGCAAGATTGATTAGTGGGGGAGGTTGAAGAGGGTTGGAATAGTTTTAAAAATGCAGTATTTATAATGTTGGGGCAGAAGTTTGTGGTTATAGGAGGGTGGGGCAATGGAGAAAAGTGAGTGATTGGATAGGAAAGATGAAGTAAAGGGTGTGTCGACTTCGAAAGAGAAAAAGGTAGCTATGAGTGGATTTTTTTAACAAAGCAGAAGTGGTTAAAGAAGAGTCAGAGTATATGGAGAGTAAAAAGAAAGGTAAAGAGAGTGGTGAGAGAGTGCAAAAGGAGAGCAGATGATAGAGTGGGAGAGGCACTGTCAAAAATTTAATGAAAATAAGAAAAAATTTTGAAGCGGTTAAACAGTTTAAGAAAGCCAGGAAAAAAAGGATTTTGTCAGTAAAAACAGAGTAGGGGAGTAGGTAGATGGGGAGATGGAGGTATTGGTAGATGGCGGAGAATATTTTGAGGAACTTTTAAATGTAAGGAAGAAACAGAAGGCAGTAATTTTCATGCACTGGTCAGGGAGGTCTACCATCTTTTAGGAGTGAAAGAAGGCAGAAATGTATGTGGGGGGAGTTACGTGAGGCATTAACGTAAAATGAAAGGGGGTAAAAGCAGCTGAACTGATGGGAATCATACAGAAATGTGTAAAAAGCAGGGGGCTATAGTGGTTGAGTGGTTTGGTACTTTTGTTTTAATAAATGTATGAAAAGAGGGGAATGTACTCTAGATTGCGTGGCCAAGAGAGCATGTATAGGTCCCTTTAATAATAAGGTAATAGGGGACAAAAGAGACTGTAAAATAAATAGAGGAAATAAGCTTACAGAGTCTATTACCAGAAAAGTGTACGGTAGGGATTATAATTGAAAGAAATAGAGGTAAGACGAGAATGTACATTGCGGTGATGAGCAAGGAGGTTTTAGAGTGGGTAGGGGATGTGTAGATACAGGTTGTTTACTGAGAAGTCATATATTGTGAACGCGTATTTAGATAAAGAAATGAGGGTTATAATTGCATTTATGAGGATTTAGAAAAGCATAATGAATAGAGTGGATAGAGACAATGTGGCGAGATGTTGCCAGTAATGGAAATAGGTGTTAAGTGTATTAAATTGCTGTAAAGAGTTTTTATGAAGATTGTGAGGCATCCGTTAGGTGTGTATCAAGAGAGGGAGACTACTTACCCGGTAAAAGTAGGTCTAGACAGGGATGTGTAATGTCACCATGGTTTTTAATATAGTTTATAAGATGGGGTTTTGTAAAGGAAGTAAATGCTTAGGGTGTTTGGAGAGGTGGGATTAATTATGGGGAATCAAATTCACAATGGTTAATTGACACAGTTACTACTTTTGTGCTGATGATACTGTGCTTATGGGAGATTCTAAAGAAAACAATTGCAAAGGTTAGTGGATGAGTTGGGAATGGATGTAAAGGTTATAAAGTTGAAAGAAACATAGAAAAAGAGTAAGGTTATGAGGGTGTCAAATGATTTAGATAAAGAAAAATTGATACAAATTGTGAGGAGGAGTATGGAGAGAAGAAGTGAATGTATTTTCCAGATACTTGGGGAGTTTGACGGTGTCGGCGGCATGGATTTATGAAGGGAAGATGTTAATGCATATGAATTTTGATGAGGGAAAAAAAGGTGATTTGGTGCGTTGATGTATATGGGAGTCAAAAAACGTTATCTATGGAAGGCAAAGAAAGGGATGTATTAAGTAATAGTAGTACCAACACACATATATGGGTGTGAAGCTTGGTGGTAAAATGCAGCAGCAAGGAGACGGTTGGAGGCAGCGGAGAAGTCCTGTCTAAGGTCAATGTGTGTGTGTAAATTTTATGCAAAAAATTCGAGTGTGGAAATAGAGTGAAGGTTGGAGTTAATAAAGTATTAGTCAGTGAGGGTCAGAATAGGGTTGTTTGAGGTGGTTGGTCATTTAGAGAGAATGGATTCACAGTATGAATGACATTGAAAGCCATATAAATCTATAGGGGAAGGAAGGCGGGTAGGGGTCGTCCTCCGAAAGGTTGGAGAGGAGTGGGTAAAGGAGGTATAGTGGGTGAAGGGACTTGGATTTCAGCAAGCGTGCGTGAGCCGTGTTAGATAGGAGTGAATTGAGACGAATGGTACATGGACTGACGATCTTTTTGGATTGTGAGCAGGGTAATATTTAGTGAAGGGATTCAGGAAAACCGTATTATTTTCATATAGTCGGACTGAGTCCTGGAAATGGGAAGACAAGTGCCTGCACTTTAAAGGAGGGGTTGGGGATATTGGCATTTGGAGGATATGTTGGTATCTTAATATGTGTATGCTTCTATACTTGTTGTATTCTAGCACCTCTGCAAAAACAGTGATAAATGCGAGTGTGGTGAAAGTGGTTGAATGATGAAGAAAGTATTTTCTTTTTGGGATTTTTCTTCTTTTTTTGGTCACCCCGCCTCGGTGGGAGACGGCCGAAAAACCTTGTATGAAAAAAAAAAAAAAAAAATGTATATGCATGCATGCTCTGACTTTTCATCAATTCACAATCACTGTCATTGAAGAGGCTGATATACGACATTTAAGATGTCAAACCTCAAAACTACCTATATCCTAAACCCCTTCTTTAAATTGCAGGCACGTACTTCCCATTTTCCAGGACCAAGTCCGGCTACTGGTTTACCTGAATCCCTTCTCAAAATATTACCCCACACTTTTCTTGCCACTTCCTTGTCCCAGGCATCAGACCTGTCACGAATTACCCCTTTATCCACTGGAATCAACCCCTCTTATTCCCATCTCACCACCATTCTTACAAACCAACCTACGTATAACCAAGGGAGCTACTTGACAAGACAAAAATGAACTGTAGACAAAATCTCAATCATGATCATAGCCAAATAATGAGGTACAAAATTCAGAGACAATCACAGCAATCTCATAACAAAGATAACATGCAATCTGCTTAAGGATTTAAATAATAAGGAGTGGGCACAAGACTTCATATTGAAAGTACAATATACATTTTCATCATGATGAAGTGCAAATCTACATGCAAATATGCCTGGTAAATGGAATCATTCGGGATCAATCCAAAGGAAGGAGGGCAGCTCCAACTTCTAGGATTAAGAATCTTCACTACATTATGACACCACTCCTGAACAGACTACAAAGTAAAGAATTCAGGTTACCTTTAACAAGGTAATGGATAGGGAACAATAAACAAACTGACGAATATTAGCACCAATGTACATTTCAAACAAGAATTCACGTAACTGACTGAAAGTTACGAGAACTAGTGTGCTAGAGCTCACTTCCGACTTTTAAATGAGAGCAACCTCAAGGTAATCACATCTACTTCACGAGTATTCTACTTTTTTTTTTTTTAACAACACAAACATCAGCCATTTCCCACCAAGCAGGGTGACCCAAAAAAAAGAAGAAACACATTTAATCATTCATTCACTCTCGACTCCATCACGTGCCGTTGTCAGAGGTGCACTTAAGTTTACAGATAATAAAACCAACTTATAAAAATATCACAAATGACCACGAATACTCACACAGCAAATTTTACCTTTTAAATCAACGAGGTTCGAGTCCCTATTCTAGTGCTTTATTTCTAACATTTGTTTTTGTCATTCTGAAGTTCTTCATTCACTGCCTTAACTCTAGCAAATACTGAGCTATAACTGCTATTTTCAGAAGTATTCTTCTTTATATTAACAAATAATTCCCATAAGATTTCTCTACTTCTTCCTTCAGTTCTTTTCTTCACGTTCCTTATGCCACTTTTCCACATTCCATATCTTGTGAATTTAACACATCTTGGAGACTACAAATTTGTGCACATTTTTGCTGCTTAATGTTTCTCTGCCTACAAAATCTGATCTCAAGCTTCATTAACAGTTTCAGTCCTTATTTTTTCAAGTTTCGAGCTTTCAGTACTTTTGTATTCGTCTTCTAAACGTAATTCTTTCACTTAAGTTCAGATAGCATTTCTTCTAATTTATTATCTTTCTGGCTAGATAATGCTGCAACTTCAATTCTGACTGCTGTATGTTTTCAAGTGCGTCACTTTGAATATTCTGATCGACCTGAATCATCATCACTCATTTTTATCTTTCCACTTCTTTAATTATAGTCAGTTTAAGATTAAAATTTCATTTGTATGCTGAAGGTGTGTGAGTTCCTCTTTATCAGACAAAAGTTTCTTATTAATAGGCCCACATTAATTTGTTCTAATTCTTAATGAGGCTGGCATTTTTTCATTTCTTCTCTGTTATCATGTTTTCCATTTTCATTCACTTTTCGTTAGAACTCTTCTTTCAGTTGAGAAAATATCATTTTTCAAAGAATTATATTTTTATCCAGTGTCTGTAACAATGTTAACATCTGTTTTAATAATTTATTTTTTTTCCTGACTTCAACATGTTTTGCAACTGTGCTCTTTCTTTTTCTCATTTCCCCTCACACTCAAACACCCTGACTTCTCTCCAAAGATTCAGAAACTGGTGGCATTTTTCCTTTATATTCTTGTACTCAGTGCTCTCTAATTCAGTTTTCAAAAGTTATAGCCTCTAAAGCTATAATTATATCTTCAGTATCAAGATTGAACGTTTTCATGTTCTTGTAAATATTTTGTAGTCTCTTAAAGGATCCATTAACTTGCAATTTCGAGATAAGAATTCTCTCAAACTTTTCATATTAAACTGAGATCTTGGAAAGAATTTGCCTCATTCATAGTCCCTATCACAGTTTACTATTGAAAGTAGAAGTGTCAGCTGTACAGAGGCTCTCTCTCCTGCCCACACACTAGCTGTTTATTAATTTAGCTGAAAGAAAAAAAAAAATCAAACATGTTTAGACAATAGGTAAACAAAATTTGAATATAGTTTCTGTAAGTGTTTATGAACAAAATTATTTTTATCTAGATGATGCATGTTCTTTTTTACTGAAGCCCGACCAATTACTGGCTAGAAACTATTTTGTTAGTACAGCGTAATATTAGTTCAACCTAGTAAATATTAAAGAAGAAAAAATACTAACCGTGTTTATGTATTCCTTGAGCTGGTCTGTCCTGTACATCTTAAGCAAGCATTATCCTTTTCCCATCTGAGAGTTAACATTTTGCAGGTGTGAGAAGAGAGGAGAGAATTCGTTGCTTCTATTATCTAAGAGGTGTGTCCCTTTCCTGAGCTAATGCAGTCCTCCTCGTTGCACAGAACCACTCTAGCCACTCTTAACTCCAGTTTAGTATCTCCTGAAGATGTGTTCATACTGGAGGAAAATGGAAATTATTGCATTTAAGTCAGCATACTTATCTCCAACAGCAACTTACTCTTGATCCCTGTTGGAGGATGCACGATATTTAAAAATTTCACAGCATAAACCAAGATTAATGCAGCAAATGTTCATAGCCCATGAAAAATATGAATGTCAAGTTTTTAGTTCTTAATAAAACAATGATAAATTTCCAAGTCAACCGTAAGGCTATTAGTTTCACACAAGTAACAGAATTAATTTATAGCATGCAAATTTCTCTTTTGTCTAACATTAAGATACAAATTCAAACAATGTAGCTCTAAAATATTCCATCTTTCAATTTTCCCACTTCTCTTCTTGTCAGCTTCTCCAACTGCATGCAGCATTCTTGTGTTCCTGTACAATGAAAGATTAGTTTCTTAAAAAAAATTACACGGCAAAATGCAAAAAATAACAATTTTTATAAAGTGACCTGAGCTGTCATCAGAAGACTGGTCTGAAACCTGGACAATGTAGAGATGATTCCTTAGAGATATTTAAACAGTAAACAAATCTACATGTAATCAAATTATGTTTCTTCCAGTATTCAAAGTACATTTTTGCCTCTAAATGCTACGCATTCTAAAGACACCAGAGCAGAACTTTTATCCCAAAGGTAAGATAACCCAAAGAAGGAAAACACTCACTAAGGTAAAAAATCGATGTAACACTGACAGGCGTTTGAGAAGAGAGAAAAGGCAAACACTATTGGACACATTACAATCCTGGGACCAAATCCCTTCCAAATTACATTAGGAATAATCAAGGTTCCAGGACAGATTTTTTTCAATAAAACGAATTAGACTCAGTTTTCCCCCGAGGCAGGGTGACCCAAGAAAAAGAAACTCTTTGTTCATTATCATACACTCATCACTGTCTTGCCAAGGCTGATTCCCTATGTTAAAAAAACTTCAAACATATCAATACCTTCCTTCAGTGTGCAAGGCACATTACTTCCCACCTCCAAGATTCCAAGCTGGCTAACCAGCCTTCCTGAAACCCTTCATAAATTACTTTGCTTACACTCCAACAGCTTTCCAATGTCATAATAACCCTTTGACTGCTGTAAACCAAAATCTGAAAGTTCTTCCTGGTGCCGCAAAATATTTTGGAGAGAGATAGAAAAAAAAAAATCTTTAATGAATTGATGAGAATCTTTCCCGTCTGATGAATGAACATGCAAAGAGTATAAAACTTGATGGAAAAACTTACTTACGCTCCGCAAAGTAGCGACCTCGGCGACATTATATGCATTGGCAAATTTCGCGCCGACTTTGAGCCCTAATTTTCGGCCAATTCTTTGTTCCAGTCAACCAAACACATCTAATTTCTTTAGAACTCTCATTTGGTCTATCGATTGAGTACAATAAACCGCCCCTTTACGAATTTCACTACCCAACAGTGGTTCAAAATTGGCAAATTGGCCAATTTCATGTGCAAAAAAAAAAATAACGTCAGTTATCAAAATTAGGTCTAGAATTGAACAATGCAGACATTCAGAGAACTAAAATAATTTTTTTATTTATCTGTTCAAGCAGTCATGTGCCTCCATGAACTCCCTGTTGTAATACCATGCTTTCTATTTTGAATTTTTATTCACATAAATAATATAATGATTTAGTCGAATTATGCAGACTACTGCAATATGTAATAATAGTACAAATAATGTAACACCATTCGTGCTGCATATTAGAATGGCTATTTGACATTTTCTTCTGCTACTTTGAGCTCCATTTCAAGATCCATTTCAGAGTAAAACCAATAAAAATCACTTCTAATCTTTATTTTCCATTCTATCAAATGATACAAAAAACAAGATACAACAGTAAATAGTATACAAAAAAAAACACCTCAAAGTCAGCTTTTAATCAAAATAACACATTTTTTCCTCAACTATGCACTGTGATACAGGATTTTTATTTTATACTGCAAACACACCGACCCAATCTCTCACATGTTTGGGTCTAACCAGCTTTCTCCAACGAGATATTCGAGCCACTAGAATTTTTTTTAGTATAATAAACGTCAAAAAACACTGGCTCTAGACGTATGTATACTGGCCGAAACAGTCAAAGGTTAACCTTTGACTGTCGTCGGCTGTATAATACGTCTTAGAAATATGCGTGTTTGAACGTCTATATACCAAATTCTAGCGGCTTCAAATCTAGCAGGACAAAGCTGGTAGGCCCATGCGAGAGCAATGGGTCTGGTGTGGCAGTGTGCACTCATATAAAAAAGATCCTGTAGCAAAATGCAGTTCACAACATGAGAAAAAAACTCCGTGTTGATTTGATTAAGAACGCTTACTGGAGGTGCATTTTGTATACTAATTTTGGTGTTCCTTGTTTTCTTTGTCTCATTTGATAGAACTGGAACACATTAAGAAATAAAGTGATTTTTATTGGTTTTACTCTGAAAATGCTCGACTTGTGGACTATTTTCGTATAGTATTTATGTTGTATTCTCTTTATCTTGGTCTCATTTGATAAATGAAAAATATATTATTAAAAATAGAGGTGATTTAGATTATTTTACTATAAAAAAATCTGGAAAGGGAGCCAAAGTATGGGAAATGTTGAATTTTGCCAAGACTTTCAAAAGTAAACAAATGATGTCTTAGTCCAATAAATGTCCAAATAGCCATTTCTAATATTCAGTCATGATGGGTTGAAATGTTAATTTTTACAATTATTACAGTAGTCAGCATAAAAGTAATATCTCTATTTCTTGTTTGTATAAAATTTCAAATAAAAAGCAAAGAGTAAATAACAGAGGGGCCTGGAGAATGTGACTGAATAACAAAGAAAATGATTATTTTAGAGCCAGGAATGTCTGCATTGTTCCATATCTGGTCCTGTATTTTGAAATGTCATATATTTTCAATTCTTTCGTGAAATTGGCAAAATTTGCAAATTTCCTAACCATGTTATTCTGGGTAGTTGAAATCGCTAAATGGGCAAGACTTTCTTGTACTCAAATCCGATACAGAAAAAATGGAGTTCATGAAGAAATAGCTATGAGTTTGGTTGACTGAATAATGGAATTAGCCGAAATGAGGGCTCAAAGTTGGTGGCGAATCGACGGATTAGTAAATATCGCCGATGTCCTAACTTCGAGCGAGAAGCGTAATTCCGTCAGATTTTCAATCATATTTGGTGTTTTGGGGTCTTTGCAATCGGAAAAAAGATTATCTATTGATTTCATGAGAAAAAATCATTTTATTTTTTTTTAAAATTTATGCAGACACCGAGGAGACACTAGGATGGGTTGCGACAGTCAAAGGTCTAATTTCATAGGCAAATTTCACCCACTTTGAATCCCTAATTCCAGCAAATGTGCCATTTCTTATCTGACCAACTCGAGATATTCATCAAGTATTCCTTCTATTTTATCCATTGAATACAAGATAAACTGCCCATTTAACCTATTTTAATTACCAAATAAAAAGTATTTGGAAATCAAGTAATTTCGGCTCTTTTCACCCACAAAAAAATTGCCAATTTAAAGTGTCCGGTAATAAAAAATGCCAGACATTCCTGCCACTAAAAAAAATGAGTTCTACTGTTCATTAATTATTATTCCCAGGCCTATCCTATATTATGCATGCTTTCAACTTGAATTTTCGCTAAGCAAAAAAATAGAAGATTTTACTGCTATGCAGACAACACTGCATTATTGTAATAATTGATAAAGCAATGTCCAGTCATTCCTGAACATGTTATTACTTAACTGACCAGTGGATGCATAGCTGGACAGAGCGACCATAATCAGAGTACTCTGGAATATAGGTAAAAATCAACATTTCCATCTTTGAGCTCAATTTCAATCTCTTTTCAGTCTGGAAACCTAATCAATTAATCATTTCTGGTAATGTATGTTCCCCTTCTTTCTTATCAAATGAAACCCAGAAACCGAGAATAAAGCCATGAAAACAAATACGAAAATACACCGCAAAAAAATAGGTTTTAAACCCAAAAACAGGTTCACAATTTTTTTTCATGCACAGCGTGGTGCAGGTTTTTTCTTTATAATGGCGCACTTACCACAAACGCATTCTCTCATACCTACGCCCAATTTACCACTCACAGCTTATCTGAGCGAGCTGAACTCGTGTTAAAGTACTATGGCCATATAGTGACCCCCCAAAATCTACAGCACTATGGCACAGATGGTCAACTGGTTAAGTTAAGTCCTGATTCCCCTTGATACAATTTTGAACTGGACTATCAAAGATATTTGCAAGAGTTAAAATTATCACTTAAAGCAATTTTATTGAGATCAGATTTTCCTTGGATATTTAACCCCCAGAGGGTTTGCCCACCCAGGATAACCAAGAAAGGTCAGGTGTGTTATCGAGGACCGTTTCATTCAATTGGGTCCTCAAACATGTCCTCCAGGATGCGACCACAAACAAATCGACTAACACTCAGGTACCTATTTGCTGCTAGGTTGAACAAGACAGCAGGTGTAAGGCAACACGTGAAATGTATTCCAACCCGCCAGGAATTGAACCCAGACCCTCCGTGTGGTGAATCGAGAGCTCTAGCCACCAGGCAACTCAAAAATTCATAAAAATTATAACAGAAACATGACATTTAGTTTAATGTGACTCGAATTTTCATTGACTGGGCTGTGCTGACAGGCCTTGCTACCTGGGCTGAGAACTGCTCTCTTAAAACTCAGAAATAACTGGTCCCTCTCCTCTACTCGAGCCGCCTGCTGACCTCAACATTGCTCGAGCATCTCTAGTACACTTCTATTTCACTGATGTACATCATCTGAAAACAAAATTGTACCTAAGAAAATCAATACGGGCCATAATATTATTCACAACATAACAAAAACCATGCATCATCCCAATTCCCACAGGACGACTCAAGATAAATCAAGGGATATCCTTGCTACTCCTACTTACAACTTTGGACACACTTCACAGACATGCCACATGCATATATATAATAAACTACATACATCTAGGTTTTCCTCCCTTTTACTAAATAGCTCTTGTTCTTTTTTTATTCATTCTATTGTCCCATGGGGAAGTGGAAAAGAATCTTTATCCTCCGTAAGCCATGCTTGTCTTATGAAGGCAACTAAAAGGTGCCGGGAGCAATTGGCTAGTAACCCCTTCTCCAGTATACATTTACTAAAAAAGAAGAAGAAATGAAAAAACTTTATAAAACTGGATGCGTCAACTGTGCTGGATATAGTAGGCGGATGACAAGACACAGATAAGCATGATGTTTTATGAATGAAAATAAGTTGGATGTACTGGCTCTAAGCGAAACAAAGCTTGAAGGGGGTAGGAGAGTTATTCAGTGGTGTGGGAAATAAATGGGATAAAATCTGAATTATCTGAGAGAGATAGCAGCAAAGGAAGGGGTACAGAATGTTTAAATGATCAGTTATGTAAGGAGAAAAGAGAATATGAATGATGTAAATTCCAGAAATAAGTGGAGTAAAGAAAGGTTTGGATGCTAGACAGTGGTGTCATAATAAGCGTTATATGCACCGTAAAGAGAGGAATGCAGAGGAGAGAGAAGAGATTATTGTAAATGTTAAGAGAAATGTAAAAGGAGTCCTTTGAACCCAAGTGAAGAAGAGTAATTGTGTAGGGGGTACCCTGAATGCAAAAGTAGGATAAACTTTTATAGAGAGGGTGAGGTAGGTTAAGTATTGGGTGCCAGGTGTAAATGATAATGGGAGGCCCTTGATTGAACTTTGTATAGAAAAGGGGTTTAGTTAAAGGTAATCATATGATTAAGAAAAAGAGGAATAAATAAATTATCCAATATATGATGTAGGCGAAATTTACAGTAGTTTGTTGGATTATGTTATTGGTATATAAAAGACTGGCTTGAGTAACTTCAGGATGTACATGTTATACAAAAGGGCCACGATATATCAATCACTTTCAATTTGTAGCTACACTGAGAGTAAAAGGTAGATGGATACAAGGAGAATAGAACAGTCAGGAAGAGAGAGTTGAAGGTATAATGAAACTAAAAGAGGAGGCAGTATTAGGGTAAGATAAAAACAGCTAGTAGGAGGATAGAAGTGGTCTAATGAGGAGCATAGTCAATGGGGTTCGAAGAGGAAAGGGGTAGGATAAAAAATGTAGAGTTAGAGTGTTCACAAAGTTTGTGGTTATACAGGGGGAAAGTGGGTGCAGGATGGGAGAAGAGGACGATTGGTGGATTATGATGTAAAGAATGAGTAGTAAGGGAGAAAACGTTAGCATATGAGAAGTTTTTTACAAAGTAGAAGTGAGGCAATGGAGGGGAAGAGTAAATATGGAGACAAAGAGAAGGTTAAGAGAGTGGTGAAGCAATGTAAAAAACAGAGCAAATGAAGAGTGGGTGAGATATTATCAACAAATTATGTTGAAATAAGAAAAAGTATAGGGAGTGAGATTACAAGTTAAGAAAGCCTAGAGGAAACAAATGATTTGTCAGTTTAAAACTAGGAGAGGAGAGTATATTAAATGGAGAGTTAGAGGTATTGGGAAGATGAGGGAATATTTTGAGGAAATGTTAAATGTTGTTGAAGATAGGGAATCTGTGGATTTCGTGTAATAGGGCAAGGAGGAATAAACATCTTGTAGGAGTGAGGAAGAGCCAATTAGTGAGTGTGGGGGGAAGTTCGTGAGGCAGTAAGGTAAAATGAAAGGGGGTAAGGCAGCCGGGATTGTAAGGGATAAAGATAGAAATTGTAAAAAGCAGTGGGGAATAATAGTTTTGGGAGTGGTTGGTGCAATTATTTAATAAATGTATGGAAGAGGGTAGTAACCAAGGATGGCAGAGAGCAATGCATATTTTCCATCGTATAAAAGGCAAAGGTGATAAAGAGAGAGTGCAAAAATTATAGGGATAAGTCCTGTGATTGTACCTGGTAAAGTGAAATGGTGTAGAGTAATAATTGAAAGAATAAAGAGTAAGACGGAGAATAAATAGCAATGAACAAGGGAGCTTTAGAAAGGTAAGGGGTGTGGTGGACCAGTTTTACAGTGAAACATATAAGTGAACAGTATTTTAGATAAGGCAAAAGAGGTTCATTGTGGCATAATATGATTTGAAAAGGCGTATTGAACAGGGTGGATAGGGGGCAATGTGGATGATGTTTGCAAGTGTAAATGGTGTAAGGAGTAGGTTACTGAAAGCAGTGAAGAGTTTTTTACAGGATAGTGAGCTCAAGTTAGAGTATGTAGGAAAGAGGGAAATTTTTTCCCATTGTAAAAGTAGGCCTTAGACCAAGGATGAGTGATGTCAACCCGGTGTTAGAGTTTAATATAGTTAATAGATGTGTGTTAGGATAGAGAGAGTAAATCCCGTAAGGGTCTTGCAAGAGGCGTGGAGTTAAAATGATAAAGAATCACACACAAAGTGTAGTTGTCAACAGCTGCTATGTTGCTGATGACACTGTGCACTTGGAGATTCTGAAGGAGAAAGTTTGCAGAGATTGGTGGATGTAAATTTGGTTAGGGTGTGCAAAAGAAGAAAAATAAAATGTGACATACAGGAAAGAGTAAAGGTTTATGAGGATAACAAAAAGATTAGGTGATGAAAGATTGAATATCAGAATGGAGGGAGAGAGTATGGAGGAGGTGAACGTATTCAGATATTTGGAGTGGAGGACTGTGTCAAGCGGATGGGTCTATGAAAGATGAGTGAATCATAGAATTGATGAGGGCAAAAGATGAGTGGGCAACTTAGGAGTCTGTGGAGCCAAAGAACTTTGTCCCTTGGAGGCAAAGAGGGGAAGTATGAGAGTATAGTTTTAACCACGCGCTGCTTATATGGGTGTGAAGCGGGGTGATGAATTGTTGCAGCGCGGAGAAGGCTGGAGGCAGAGGAGGATGTCATGTCTGATGGCAGATGTGGTGGTGTGAATATAATTGCAGAGAATTCGTATGTTTGGAAGTTTAGGAGGAGGTGCTGGGATTACCAAAACTGTTGTCCAGAAGGGCTGGAGAAGGGTTGTTGAGTGGTTCGGACCATGTAGAGAGAATGGAGCCGAAACAGAATGACTTCAAGAGTGTATCAGTCTGTAGTGGAATTAAAGGTCGTGTAGGGGATCGGCCTAGGAAAGGTTGTGAGGGAGGGGTAAAGGAGGTTTTGTGTGCGCGGCTTGGACTTTCAGCAGCGATGCGTGAGCGTGTTTGATAGGAGTGAATGGAGACAAATGGTTTTTTTTTAATACTTGACTTGGCTTGTTGGAGTGTGAGCAAATTAAGAAACATTTATGAAGGGGTTCAAGGGAAACCGCAGGCCGGACTTGAGTCCTGAGATGAAGTACAGTGCCTGCACTCTGAAGGAGGGGTGTTAATTTTGCAGTTTAAAAACTGTAGTGTAAAGCACCTTCAGGCAAGACAATGATGGAGTGAATGATGGTGAAAGATTTTCATTTTTCGGGCCACCCTGCCTTGGTGGAATTGCCAGTGTGATAATTAAAAAAAATAAAAAAACAAGCAAGGTTTTCAGGTATGTCTTGCTACTTCTTACTCACACTAACACATACCTGTACAACTGCATATACATATATATATACATAACTGACACACGATACATATCATACACACCCCTCTGGGTTTTCTCCTTTTGTCATTCTAGCTCTTGTGATTGTTATTTCCTCTTATCTCCATGGGGAAAAGGGAACAGAATTCCTTCATCCGTAAGCCATGCTTGTGGTAAGAGGCAAACTAAAAATGCCAGGAGCAAGGGGGTCTAGTAACCTCTTCTCCTGTAAAATATTACTAAATGTAAAAGAGAAACTTGTTTTTTCCTTTTGGGTCACCCCACCACGGTGGGTAACGGCCAGTGTTGAAAGAAAAAAAGATATTCACATATGCGTATGAATGTATTTTTTTTATTAACAAGTCGGCCGTTCTCCCACCGAGTGCCAGGGTGCCCAAAAGAAAGAAACTTCCCCAAAAAGAAAAATATTATCCATCATCATGTCAGCAACATTCACTCCGGAAATATACACACAATTGCCAGTATAATGTGATCCTTTAGTGACAACGTTTCACCCACACAGTGGGCCTTTTCAAGTCAAACACAGATCTAACCAGGGGTAGGAAGGTAACGAGAGATTTA
The DNA here is from genome assembly GCF_026875155.1 of Cherax quadricarinatus. Taxonomy (NCBI): domain Eukaryota; kingdom Metazoa; phylum Arthropoda; class Malacostraca; order Decapoda; family Parastacidae; genus Cherax; species Cherax quadricarinatus. The sequence continues at coordinate 15,502 of NW_026506820.1, forward strand.
TAAGTCAAGTTCCATAATGTTGAGGTCAGGTGGAGAATGCGCATCTGATGATCTACCCCGGGTGGGGTATAAGTCTTGGGTAGCTTGGCAGGGTATCGGACAACTTGTGATTAGACCTTCTGCATGTTCTATTTTCTAATGTGGGATAGCGATGAGAAGTTTCTTGTGAAGCTGGTTCAGCTAGTTATAGAAGCCATTGTTCTGTTGAAAAATTGTTGGTTGTAGAGATGAGCGATGATTCCAGGATTCTTCAGTAGTTGAGTGATGTCTTCTGAGGCTATAATTCTTGAGTTTCTGAGATTAATTGAAATGGTTGTGGGGAATTGCGATGTTAGTACACAGGAGCATTCCTTGTATCGACAGTCCCTGCTTGCATTTTGGTGGTATTCTGAAATACGATGTTTAGGAGGTCTACTTGATGTTTCATTCACCTCACTCACACATAATCTCATTATTGCAAGAGGTCGCCAAGAATACAACAGTTATTAGAAGTATATACGAATAAAGAACTACACACAATACCCTCCAAACTGCCAATATCCCAAACCGCCTCCATTAAAGTGTCAGGCATAGTACTTCCCATACCCAGGACTCGTCAAGTCCGGCTATATGAAATAACCGGTTTCCTTCCTGAATCCATTCACTAAATATTACCCTTGCTCACACCCAACACTCTCAGGTCCCAAAACCAATCATCACCAATCACATCCTATCTAACACGCTGATGCACAGCATGCTCGGAAGTCCAATCCCCTCTGCCCACAAAGCCTCCTTTACCCTTCCCTCCAACCCTTTCGGGACAAAACCTACCTCCGCCTTCATTCCCCTAAAGAGGTCATAACGCTCTCCATGTCATTTCAACTTTTATCCATATCTCGTCTAAACACTTAGGTCACACTACACTAACATTTAACACAATTATTTAATACACACACATCTGAGTTTTCTTTGATTATATCTTAATAGTTATCTTGTCATATAATTTTCTCCTTTTTTACCATGGGAAGTGGAAATAAGAATCTTACCTCCGTAAGCCAAGCGTAGTTTTGAAAAAGTCAACTAAAATGCCTGAACAATGGGCTAGTACCCCTTTTCCTGTAAAGAGATACTGAAAAGAATAAGAAGACAGAAAATTGTCACGAAGTGGGAAGTCTTGAATGTCTGGAAAGTTAGTGCAGATGATAAGAAAGAATGATGTTGATGTTATGAATTGAGAAAAAAGTGCTGATGTCCAGGGCTTTAAGTGAAACAAAGCTGAAGGGGTGGGAGAGTTTCGAGTGGAGAAGGAATAATGGGATTAGGTCAGGGTTTCAAATAGAGTTAGAGCTAAAGAAGGATTAGCAATAAGTGTTAAGGATAAGCTATGGCAGAAAAGAGGGACTATAATGTATTAATTCAAGGAATTCTCTGGTGGAGCAAAATAAAGAATGGATTTGTGAAAAGTGGGTTATAATAAGCGTGTATGGCACCTGGAGAAGAGAGAAGTGTAGAGGATAGAGAGAGATTTTGGAATGTTGAGTGAATGCGTGGGTGGAGTTTTTGAATCAATTGTGAGAGTAATTGGTGGTTGTGGATTTTTAATGCTAAGTGGGTAAAAATGTATGGAGGGAGTAGTAGGTAAATTTGGGTGCCAGGGTAAATGTAAATGGTGAGCCTTAATTTTGATGCTATGTGTAGAAAGAAATTTGGTAAAAAGTAATACATATTTTATGAAAAAGAGGAATAAATAAATAAACAAGGTATGATGTAGCACGTAATGAAAGTAGTTTATTAGATTATGTATTGTGGATAAAAGGTTGATGGGTAGGCTCCAGGATTTTACATGTTTTATAGAGGGACAAACTGATATATCGGATCATTATATAGTTGTAGCGACAGTTAGAGTAAGAGGTAATGGGAAAAGAGGAAGGTGGCAACAACAAGTAAGAGGAGGTGAAAGTTACATAAACTAAGAGGAGGAAGTTCGGGTGAGATATAAATGCTACTATTGCAGAAAGGTGGAGGCTAGTGCAAGATTGATTAGTGGGGGAGGTTGAAGAGGGTTGGAATAGTTTTAAAAATGCAGTATTTATAATGTTGGGGCAGAAGTTTGTGGTTATAGGAGGGTGGGGCAATGGAGAAAAGTGAGTGATTGGATAGGAAAGATGAAGTAAAGGGTGTGTCGACTTCGAAAGAGAAAAAGGTAGCTATGAGTGGATTTTTTTAACAAAGCAGAAGTGGTTAAAGAAGAGTCAGAGTATATGGAGAGTAAAAAGAAAGGTAAAGAGAGTGGTGAGAGAGTGCAAAAGGAGAGCAGATGATAGAGTGGGAGAGGCACTGTCAAAAATTTAATGAAAATAAGAAAAAATTTTGAAGCGGTTAAACAGTTTAAGAAAGCCAGGAAAAAAAGGATTTTGTCAGTAAAAACAGAGTAGGGGAGTAGGTAGATGGGGAGATGGAGGTATTGGTAGATGGCGGAGAATATTTTGAGGAACTTTTAAATGTAAGGAAGAAACAGAAGGCAGTAATTTTCATGCACTGGTCAGGGAGGTCTACCATCTTTTAGGAGTGAAAGAAGGCAGAAATGTATGTGGGGGGAGTTACGTGAGGCATTAACGTAAAATGAAAGGGGGTAAAAGCAGCTGAACTGATGGGAATCATACAGAAATGTGTAAAAAGCAGGGGGCTATAGTGGTTGAGTGGTTTGGTACTTTTGTTTTAATAAATGTATGAAAAGAGGGGAATGTACTCTAGATTGCGTGGCCAAGAGAGCATGTATAGGTCCCTTTAATAATAAGGTAATAGGGGACAAAAGAGACTGTAAAATAAATAGAGGAAATAAGCTTACAGAGTCTATTACCAGAAAAGTGTACGGTAGGGATTATAATTGAAAGAAATAGAGGTAAGACGAGAATGTACATTGCGGTGATGAGCAAGGAGGTTTTAGAGTGGGTAGGGGATGTGTAGATACAGGTTGTTTACTGAGAAGTCATATATTGTGAACGCGTATTTAGATAAAGAAATGAGGGTTATAATTGCATTTATGAGGATTTAGAAAAGCATAATGAATAGAGTGGATAGAGACAATGTGGCGAGATGTTGCCAGTAATGGAAATAGGTGTTAAGTGTATTAAATTGCTGTAAAGAGTTTTTATGAAGATTGTGAGGCATCCGTTAGGTGTGTATCAAGAGAGGGAGACTACTTACCCGGTAAAAGTAGGTCTAGACAGGGATGTGTAATGTCACCATGGTTTTTAATATAGTTTATAAGATGGGGTTTTGTAAAGGAAGTAAATGCTTAGGGTGTTTGGAGAGGTGGGATTAATTATGGGGAATCAAATTCACAATGGTTAATTGACACAGTTACTACTTTTGTGCTGATGATACTGTGCTTATGGGAGATTCTAAAGAAAACAATTGCAAAGGTTAGTGGATGAGTTGGGAATGGATGTAAAGGTTATAAAGTTGAAAGAAACATAGAAAAAGAGTAAGGTTATGAGGGTGTCAAATGATTTAGATAAAGAAAAATTGATACAAATTGTGAGGAGGAGTATGGAGAGAAGAAGTGAATGTATTTTCCAGATACTTGGGGAGTTTGACGGTGTCGGCGGCATGGATTTATGAAGGGAAGATGTTAATGCATATGAATTTTGATGAGGGAAAAAAAGGTGATTTGGTGCGTTGATGTATATGGGAGTCAAAAAACGTTATCTATGGAAGGCAAAGAAAGGGATGTATTAAGTAATAGTAGTACCAACACACATATATGGGTGTGAAGCTTGGTGGTAAAATGCAGCAGCAAGGAGACGGTTGGAGGCAGCGGAGAAGTCCTGTCTAAGGTCAATGTGTGTGTGTAAATTTTATGCAAAAAATTCGAGTGTGGAAATAGAGTGAAGGTTGGAGTTAATAAAGTATTAGTCAGTGAGGGTCAGAATAGGGTTGTTTGAGGTGGTTGGTCATTTAGAGAGAATGGATTCACAGTATGAATGACATTGAAAGCCATATAAATCTATAGGGGAAGGAAGGCGGGTAGGGGTCGTCCTCCGAAAGGTTGGAGAGGAGTGGGTAAAGGAGGTATAGTGGGTGAAGGGACTTGGATTTCAGCAAGCGTGCGTGAGCCGTGTTAGATAGGAGTGAATTGAGACGAATGGTACATGGACTGACGATCTTTTTGGATTGTGAGCAGGGTAATATTTAGTGAAGGGATTCAGGAAAACCGTATTATTTTCATATAGTCGGACTGAGTCCTGGAAATGGGAAGACAAGTGCCTGCACTTTAAAGGAGGGGTTGGGGATATTGGCATTTGGAGGATATGTTGGTATCTTAATATGTGTATGCTTCTATACTTGTTGTATTCTAGCACCTCTGCAAAAACAGTGATAAATGCGAGTGTGGTGAAAGTGGTTGAATGATGAAGAAAGTATTTTCTTTTTGGGATTTTTCTTCTTTTTTTGGTCACCCCGCCTCGGTGGGAGACGGCCGAAAAACCTTGTATGAAAAAAAAAAAAAAAAAATGTATATGCATGCATGCTCTGACTTTTCATCAATTCACAATCACTGTCATTGAAGAGGCTGATATACGACATTTAAGATGTCAAACCTCAAAACTACCTATATCCTAAACCCCTTCTTTAAATTGCAGGCACGTACTTCCCATTTTCCAGGACCAAGTCCGGCTACTGGTTTACCTGAATCCCTTCTCAAAATATTACCCCACACTTTTCTTGCCACTTCCTTGTCCCAGGCATCAGACCTGTCACGAATTACCCCTTTATCCACTGGAATCAACCCCTCTTATTCCCATCTCACCACCATTCTTACAAACCAACCTACGTATAACCAAGGGAGCTACTTGACAAGACAAAAATGAACTGTAGACAAAATCTCAATCATGATCATAGCCAAATAATGAGGTACAAAATTCAGAGACAATCACAGCAATCTCATAACAAAGATAACATGCAATCTGCTTAAGGATTTAAATAATAAGGAGTGGGCACAAGACTTCATATTGAAAGTACAATATACATTTTCATCATGATGAAGTGCAAATCTACATGCAAATATGCCTGGTAAATGGAATCATTCGGGATCAATCCAAAGGAAGGAGGGCAGCTCCAACTTCTAGGATTAAGAATCTTCACTACATTATGACACCACTCCTGAACAGACTACAAAGTAAAGAATTCAGGTTACCTTTAACAAGGTAATGGATAGGGAACAATAAACAAACTGACGAATATTAGCACCAATGTACATTTCAAACAAGAATTCACGTAACTGACTGAAAGTTACGAGAACTAGTGTGCTAGAGCTCACTTCCGACTTTTAAATGAGAGCAACCTCAAGGTAATCACATCTACTTCACGAGTATTCTACTTTTTTTTTTTTTAACAACACAAACATCAGCCATTTCCCACCAAGCAGGGTGACCCAAAAAAAAGAAGAAACACATTTAATCATTCATTCACTCTCGACTCCATCACGTGCCGTTGTCAGAGGTGCACTTAAGTTTACAGATAATAAAACCAACTTATAAAAATATCACAAATGACCACGAATACTCACACAGCAAATTTTACCTTTTAAATCAACGAGGTTCGAGTCCCTATTCTAGTGCTTTATTTCTAACATTTGTTTTTGTCATTCTGAAGTTCTTCATTCACTGCCTTAACTCTAGCAAATACTGAGCTATAACTGCTATTTTCAGAAGTATTCTTCTTTATATTAACAAATAATTCCCATAAGATTTCTCTACTTCTTCCTTCAGTTCTTTTCTTCACGTTCCTTATGCCACTTTTCCACATTCCATATCTTGTGAATTTAACACATCTTGGAGACTACAAATTTGTGCACATTTTTGCTGCTTAATGTTTCTCTGCCTACAAAATCTGATCTCAAGCTTCATTAACAGTTTCAGTCCTTATTTTTTCAAGTTTCGAGCTTTCAGTACTTTTGTATTCGTCTTCTAAACGTAATTCTTTCACTTAAGTTCAGATAGCATTTCTTCTAATTTATTATCTTTCTGGCTAGATAATGCTGCAACTTCAATTCTGACTGCTGTATGTTTTCAAGTGCGTCACTTTGAATATTCTGATCGACCTGAATCATCATCACTCATTTTTATCTTTCCACTTCTTTAATTATAGTCAGTTTAAGATTAAAATTTCATTTGTATGCTGAAGGTGTGTGAGTTCCTCTTTATCAGACAAAAGTTTCTTATTAATAGGCCCACATTAATTTGTTCTAATTCTTAATGAGGCTGGCATTTTTTCATTTCTTCTCTGTTATCATGTTTTCCATTTTCATTCACTTTTCGTTAGAACTCTTCTTTCAGTTGAGAAAATATCATTTTTCAAAGAATTATATTTTTATCCAGTGTCTGTAACAATGTTAACATCTGTTTTAATAATTTATTTTTTTTCCTGACTTCAACATGTTTTGCAACTGTGCTCTTTCTTTTTCTCATTTCCCCTCACACTCAAACACCCTGACTTCTCTCCAAAGATTCAGAAACTGGTGGCATTTTTCCTTTATATTCTTGTACTCAGTGCTCTCTAATTCAGTTTTCAAAAGTTATAGCCTCTAAAGCTATAATTATATCTTCAGTATCAAGATTGAACGTTTTCATGTTCTTGTAAATATTTTGTAGTCTCTTAAAGGATCCATTAACTTGCAATTTCGAGATAAGAATTCTCTCAAACTTTTCATATTAAACTGAGATCTTGGAAAGAATTTGCCTCATTCATAGTCCCTATCACAGTTTACTATTGAAAGTAGAAGTGTCAGCTGTACAGAGGCTCTCTCTCCTGCCCACACACTAGCTGTTTATTAATTTAGCTGAAAGAAAAAAAAAAATCAAACATGTTTAGACAATAGGTAAACAAAATTTGAATATAGTTTCTGTAAGTGTTTATGAACAAAATTATTTTTATCTAGATGATGCATGTTCTTTTTTACTGAAGCCCGACCAATTACTGGCTAGAAACTATTTTGTTAGTACAGCGTAATATTAGTTCAACCTAGTAAATATTAAAGAAGAAAAAATACTAACCGTGTTTATGTATTCCTTGAGCTGGTCTGTCCTGTACATCTTAAGCAAGCATTATCCTTTTCCCATCTGAGAGTTAACATTTTGCAGGTGTGAGAAGAGAGGAGAGAATTCGTTGCTTCTATTATCTAAGAGGTGTGTCCCTTTCCTGAGCTAATGCAGTCCTCCTCGTTGCACAGAACCACTCTAGCCACTCTTAACTCCAGTTTAGTATCTCCTGAAGATGTGTTCATACTGGAGGAAAATGGAAATTATTGCATTTAAGTCAGCATACTTATCTCCAACAGCAACTTACTCTTGATCCCTGTTGGAGGATGCACGATATTTAAAAATTTCACAGCATAAACCAAGATTAATGCAGCAAATGTTCATAGCCCATGAAAAATATGAATGTCAAGTTTTTAGTTCTTAATAAAACAATGATAAATTTCCAAGTCAACCGTAAGGCTATTAGTTTCACACAAGTAACAGAATTAATTTATAGCATGCAAATTTCTCTTTTGTCTAACATTAAGATACAAATTCAAACAATGTAGCTCTAAAATATTCCATCTTTCAATTTTCCCACTTCTCTTCTTGTCAGCTTCTCCAACTGCATGCAGCATTCTTGTGTTCCTGTACAATGAAAGATTAGTTTCTTAAAAAAAATTACACGGCAAAATGCAAAAAATAACAATTTTTATAAAGTGACCTGAGCTGTCATCAGAAGACTGGTCTGAAACCTGGACAATGTAGAGATGATTCCTTAGAGATATTTAAACAGTAAACAAATCTACATGTAATCAAATTATGTTTCTTCCAGTATTCAAAGTACATTTTTGCCTCTAAATGCTACGCATTCTAAAGACACCAGAGCAGAACTTTTATCCCAAAGGTAAGATAACCCAAAGAAGGAAAACACTCACTAAGGTAAAAAATCGATGTAACACTGACAGGCGTTTGAGAAGAGAGAAAAGGCAAACACTATTGGACACATTACAATCCTGGGACCAAATCCCTTCCAAATTACATTAGGAATAATCAAGGTTCCAGGACAGATTTTTTTCAATAAAACGAATTAGACTCAGTTTTCCCCCGAGGCAGGGTGACCCAAGAAAAAGAAACTCTTTGTTCATTATCATACACTCATCACTGTCTTGCCAAGGCTGATTCCCTATGTTAAAAAAACTTCAAACATATCAATACCTTCCTTCAGTGTGCAAGGCACATTACTTCCCACCTCCAAGATTCCAAGCTGGCTAACCAGCCTTCCTGAAACCCTTCATAAATTACTTTGCTTACACTCCAACAGCTTTCCAATGTCATAATAACCCTTTGACTGCTGTAAACCAAAATCTGAAAGTTCTTCCTGGTGCCGCAAAATATTTTGGAGAGAGATAGAAAAAAAAAAATCTTTAATGAATTGATGAGAATCTTTCCCGTCTGATGAATGAACATGCAAAGAGTATAAAACTTGATGGAAAAACTTACTTACGCTCCGCAAAGTAGCGACCTCGGCGACATTATATGCATTGGCAAATTTCGCGCCGACTTTGAGCCCTAATTTTCGGCCAATTCTTTGTTCCAGTCAACCAAACACATCTAATTTCTTTAGAACTCTCATTTGGTCTATCGATTGAGTACAATAAACCGCCCCTTTACGAATTTCACTACCCAACAGTGGTTCAAAATTGGCAAATTGGCCAATTTCATGTGCAAAAAAAAAAATAACGTCAGTTATCAAAATTAGGTCTAGAATTGAACAATGCAGACATTCAGAGAACTAAAATAATTTTTTTATTTATCTGTTCAAGCAGTCATGTGCCTCCATGAACTCCCTGTTGTAATACCATGCTTTCTATTTTGAATTTTTATTCACATAAATAATATAATGATTTAGTCGAATTATGCAGACTACTGCAATATGTAATAATAGTACAAATAATGTAACACCATTCGTGCTGCATATTAGAATGGCTATTTGACATTTTCTTCTGCTACTTTGAGCTCCATTTCAAGATCCATTTCAGAGTAAAACCAATAAAAATCACTTCTAATCTTTATTTTCCATTCTATCAAATGATACAAAAAACAAGATACAACAGTAAATAGTATACAAAAAAAAACACCTCAAAGTCAGCTTTTAATCAAAATAACACATTTTTTCCTCAACTATGCACTGTGATACAGGATTTTTATTTTATACTGCAAACACACCGACCCAATCTCTCACATGTTTGGGTCTAACCAGCTTTCTCCAACGAGATATTCGAGCCACTAGAATTTTTTTTAGTATAATAAACGTCAAAAAACACTGGCTCTAGACGTATGTATACTGGCCGAAACAGTCAAAGGTTAACCTTTGACTGTCGTCGGCTGTATAATACGTCTTAGAAATATGCGTGTTTGAACGTCTATATACCAAATTCTAGCGGCTTCAAATCTAGCAGGACAAAGCTGGTAGGCCCATGCGAGAGCAATGGGTCTGGTGTGGCAGTGTGCACTCATATAAAAAAGATCCTGTAGCAAAATGCAGTTCACAACATGAGAAAAAAACTCCGTGTTGATTTGATTAAGAACGCTTACTGGAGGTGCATTTTGTATACTAATTTTGGTGTTCCTTGTTTTCTTTGTCTCATTTGATAGAACTGGAACACATTAAGAAATAAAGTGATTTTTATTGGTTTTACTCTGAAAATGCTCGACTTGTGGACTATTTTCGTATAGTATTTATGTTGTATTCTCTTTATCTTGGTCTCATTTGATAAATGAAAAATATATTATTAAAAATAGAGGTGATTTAGATTATTTTACTATAAAAAAATCTGGAAAGGGAGCCAAAGTATGGGAAATGTTGAATTTTGCCAAGACTTTCAAAAGTAAACAAATGATGTCTTAGTCCAATAAATGTCCAAATAGCCATTTCTAATATTCAGTCATGATGGGTTGAAATGTTAATTTTTACAATTATTACAGTAGTCAGCATAAAAGTAATATCTCTATTTCTTGTTTGTATAAAATTTCAAATAAAAAGCAAAGAGTAAATAACAGAGGGGCCTGGAGAATGTGACTGAATAACAAAGAAAATGATTATTTTAGAGCCAGGAATGTCTGCATTGTTCCATATCTGGTCCTGTATTTTGAAATGTCATATATTTTCAATTCTTTCGTGAAATTGGCAAAATTTGCAAATTTCCTAACCATGTTATTCTGGGTAGTTGAAATCGCTAAATGGGCAAGACTTTCTTGTACTCAAATCCGATACAGAAAAAATGGAGTTCATGAAGAAATAGCTATGAGTTTGGTTGACTGAATAATGGAATTAGCCGAAATGAGGGCTCAAAGTTGGTGGCGAATCGACGGATTAGTAAATATCGCCGATGTCCTAACTTCGAGCGAGAAGCGTAATTCCGTCAGATTTTCAATCATATTTGGTGTTTTGGGGTCTTTGCAATCGGAAAAAAGATTATCTATTGATTTCATGAGAAAAAATCATTTTATTTTTTTTTAAAATTTATGCAGACACCGAGGAGACACTAGGATGGGTTGCGACAGTCAAAGGTCTAATTTCATAGGCAAATTTCACCCACTTTGAATCCCTAATTCCAGCAAATGTGCCATTTCTTATCTGACCAACTCGAGATATTCATCAAGTATTCCTTCTATTTTATCCATTGAATACAAGATAAACTGCCCATTTAACCTATTTTAATTACCAAATAAAAAGTATTTGGAAATCAAGTAATTTCGGCTCTTTTCACCCACAAAAAAATTGCCAATTTAAAGTGTCCGGTAATAAAAAATGCCAGACATTCCTGCCACTAAAAAAAATGAGTTCTACTGTTCATTAATTATTATTCCCAGGCCTATCCTATATTATGCATGCTTTCAACTTGAATTTTCGCTAAGCAAAAAAATAGAAGATTTTACTGCTATGCAGACAACACTGCATTATTGTAATAATTGATAAAGCAATGTCCAGTCATTCCTGAACATGTTATTACTTAACTGACCAGTGGATGCATAGCTGGACAGAGCGACCATAATCAGAGTACTCTGGAATATAGGTAAAAATCAACATTTCCATCTTTGAGCTCAATTTCAATCTCTTTTCAGTCTGGAAACCTAATCAATTAATCATTTCTGGTAATGTATGTTCCCCTTCTTTCTTATCAAATGAAACCCAGAAACCGAGAATAAAGCCATGAAAACAAATACGAAAATACACCGCAAAAAAATAGGTTTTAAACCCAAAAACAGGTTCACAATTTTTTTTCATGCACAGCGTGGTGCAGGTTTTTTCTTTATAATGGCGCACTTACCACAAACGCATTCTCTCATACCTACGCCCAATTTACCACTCACAGCTTATCTGAGCGAGCTGAACTCGTGTTAAAGTACTATGGCCATATAGTGACCCCCCAAAATCTACAGCACTATGGCACAGATGGTCAACTGGTTAAGTTAAGTCCTGATTCCCCTTGATACAATTTTGAACTGGACTATCAAAGATATTTGCAAGAGTTAAAATTATCACTTAAAGCAATTTTATTGAGATCAGATTTTCCTTGGATATTTAACCCCCAGAGGGTTTGCCCACCCAGGATAACCAAGAAAGGTCAGGTGTGTTATCGAGGACCGTTTCATTCAATTGGGTCCTCAAACATGTCCTCCAGGATGCGACCACAAACAAATCGACTAACACTCAGGTACCTATTTGCTGCTAGGTTGAACAAGACAGCAGGTGTAAGGCAACACGTGAAATGTATTCCAACCCGCCAGGAATTGAACCCAGACCCTCCGTGTGGTGAATCGAGAGCTCTAGCCACCAGGCAACTCAAAAATTCATAAAAATTATAACAGAAACATGACATTTAGTTTAATGTGACTCGAATTTTCATTGACTGGGCTGTGCTGACAGGCCTTGCTACCTGGGCTGAGAACTGCTCTCTTAAAACTCAGAAATAACTGGTCCCTCTCCTCTACTCGAGCCGCCTGCTGACCTCAACATTGCTCGAGCATCTCTAGTACACTTCTATTTCACTGATGTACATCATCTGAAAACAAAATTGTACCTAAGAAAATCAATACGGGCCATAATATTATTCACAACATAACAAAAACCATGCATCATCCCAATTCCCACAGGACGACTCAAGATAAATCAAGGGATATCCTTGCTACTCCTACTTACAACTTTGGACACACTTCACAGACATGCCACATGCATATATATAATAAACTACATACATCTAGGTTTTCCTCCCTTTTACTAAATAGCTCTTGTTCTTTTTTTATTCATTCTATTGTCCCATGGGGAAGTGGAAAAGAATCTTTATCCTCCGTAAGCCATGCTTGTCTTATGAAGGCAACTAAAAGGTGCCGGGAGCAATTGGCTAGTAACCCCTTCTCCAGTATACATTTACTAAAAAAGAGAAGAAAAACTTTATAAAACTGGGATGCTTGAATGTGCGTGGATGTAGTGCGGATGACAAGAAACAGATGATTGCTGATGTTATGAATGAAAAGAAGTTGGATGTCCTGGCCCTAAGCGAAACAAAGCTGAAGGGGGTAGGGAGTTTCGGTGGGGGGAAATAAATGGGATTAAATCTGGAGTATCTGAGAGAGTTAAGCTAAGGAAGGGGTAGCAGTAATGTTGAAGGATCAGTTATGGAAGGAGAAAAGAGAATATGAATGTGTAAATTCAAGGATTATGTGGATTAAAGTAAAGGTTGGATGCGAAAAGTGGGTCATAATAAGCTTGTATGCACCTGGAGAAGAGAGGAATGTAGAGGAGAGAGAGAGAGATTTTGGGAGATGTTAAGTGAATGTATAGGAACCTTTGAACCAAGTGAGAGAGTAATTGTGGTAGGGGACCTGAATGCTAAAGTAGGAGAAACTTTTAGAGGGTGTGGTAGGTAAGTTTGGGGTGCCAGGTGTAAATGATAATGGGAGCCCTTTGATTGAACTTTGTATAGAAAGTTATAGGTAATACATATTTATCCACTTTTTCTTAAAATAAGTATACAAGATATGATGTAGGGCAAAATGACAGTAGTTTGTTGGATTATGTATTGGTAGATAAAAGACTGTTGAGTAGACTTCGGATGTAAAGGTTTATAGAGGGGCCACAGATAGATTACTTTTTAGTTGTAGCTACACTGAGAGTAAAAGGTAGATGGGATACAAGGAGAATAGAAGCATCAGGGAAGAGAGAGGTGAAGGTTTATAGACTAAAAGAGGAGGCAGTTAGGGTAAGATATAAACAGCTATTGGAGGATAGATCGGCTAATGAGAGCATAGGCAATGGGTCGAAAGAGTGTATGGGGCAGGTTTAAAAATGCTTTGTGTTAGGAGTGTTCAGGCAGAAGTTGTGGTTACAGGAATGTGGGTGTGGGAGGGAAGAGGAGCGTTTGGTGGAATGAGATGTAAAGAGAGTAGTAAGGGAGAAAAAGTTTGCTTATGAGGAAGTTTTTACAAGTAGAAGTGATGCAAGGAGGGGAAGAGTATATAGACGAAAAAGAGAGAGGTTAAGAGTGTGGTGTGAAGCATTATTATCATACAAATTTTGTTGAAAATAAAAGTTTTGGAGTGAGATTAACAAGTTAAGGAAAGCCTAGAGAAACAAATGGAATGTCAGTTAAAAATAGGGAGAGGCATTATTAATGGAGAGTTAGAGGTATTGGGAAGATGGAGGGATATTTTGAGGGAATTGTTTAAATGTTGATGAAGATAGGAAGCTCTGATTTGGTATAGTTGCAAGGAGGAAATAACAACCTTGAGTGAGGAAGAGCCAGTTAGTGGGGTGGGGGGAAGTTTCATGAGGCAGTAGGTAAAATGAAGGGGGTAAGGCAGCCTGGATTGAGGATAAAGATAGAAAATGTTAAAAGCAGCCCGTGGGGATATAGTTTTGGTGTGGTTTGGTGCAATTATTTATTTATTGTATGGAAGGGGTATGGTATCTAGGGATTGGCAGAGAGCATGCATAGATTCCTTTTTTAAAGGCAAAGGGGACAAAAGAGGAGTGCAAAAGTTATAGGGGATAAGTCAGGTGAGTATACTGGTAGTAAAGTGTATGGTAGTGTTATTATTGAAAGAATTAAGAGTAAGACGGAGAATAGCGATACAGATGGAAAAAAGGAGGAGACTTTGGAAAGGTAGGGGGTGTGTGGACAGGTGGTTTACAGTGAAAAATTAAGTGAACAGTATTTATTATTATTATTATAATCAAAAAGAAGCGCTACGCACAAGGGCTATACAGCGATGCAGGGTAGGGAAGGAAGCAAGGGAAATGGATGGCAGAAGGGAGGGGGGATGATAGCAGGTTACTGAAAACAGCGGGGAGGGGTGATAGTACGGGGTAGAGGGGTAGCAAGAGATACAAGTAGAAAGGGCTTGAAAGTATCAGAATTTGTGAAGTAAGTCAGTCGTTGTCAAAAAGTCAATTGAGAGAGTCCGAGTATGGAAAGGTGGGTCATCAGCGAGAAGGGAAGGTAAAGAGAGAGCAGCCGGGCGCGAGACGACGGACAGAGGTAAATTCGCGTGCTCGTTGATAAAGTGGGGCAGTTCCAACAGATGTGGGCTGACTGATATGGAGCTTGGCAATTCTCACAGAGAGGAGCAAGACGCCTCTCCATGAGGATATCCATGCACGTAAAGACGGTATGGGCCAATGCGGAAGACGGGGAGAGTAGTCTCCCAACCCTCGACACTGTGATAAGAAGACGGCCAGTTTAAACCTATTCTACGGTTTAATAGGAATGAGTTTGTTGCCGCGCATAGTGACACGTTGTTGCCTACGGGGTGTGAAGGTGGGAGATTATTTCAGCAAATAGATCCGTTACATGGAATATCTATAAGAAACTGAGTAGGGTCATGTTACTGCTGACCGCGCAGCAGTGTCTGCGGTTCATTCCCTGTACGTCATACATGACAGGACCCATCAAAAAACAATATCTTTATGCTTATGTAAAGATGCGGCGTAGCAAAGTTGGTACGGAGGAACTAAGGGGTGAGGTGTATCAAATTTTGGTATAGCCTGTAAACACTAAGGTAGGGAGTTGAGACAACCACAATGATGACACAGGCCATAGATGCAATTAGGATAAGTGCTGGTACGGATGGCATATAAAAAATTCAGCAGTAAAAATACTAGCTGAAGATAGTAAATGCCCTTGTACGACGCTTGGTCCGGAGGAAACACTGCTGCGAATCCTACGCCGTTCAGAAGACTTAGTGCCATCTGTGAACACAGCAATGGCATGAGAAATATGAGATTGAGAGTGAAAGTGGTCAAGAAAAAGAAGAGCGGGATGCGACCGTAGACAGTTGGGCTTTCGAGCAAGGGAGGAGAAAGAACAGACTCGAAACTGCTGGGAACTTCC
>NW_026506821.1:0-16801 GCF_026875155.1 Cherax quadricarinatus
AGGGAAATTTCTTCATCACAGGTTGTCAGCAAGTGGATACCAGCAATGAAGTATGGAGGCAGGGAAACCATACAATTTTAAAAAGAGGTAACAAACCAGGAAGCGGAGAGAGGGATCCCGTGCGATCATGAAAGGCGGGGCCAGGGGCGATCTCGACCCCTGCAACCACAATTAATATACACACCCAACACACACACACACCCACACACACACAACACCCAAAACACACACACACACATACACACAAACAACACACACAACAATGGGGACACACTTTCTGAGGTGGCAAGAAGAGGTCACCCGCAAGCAAAATTGCTGTTATGGGGGATTTCAACCCCAGGGGGAAATTGACTGGGGAAAACCTGGGCCACATGGGGGTCCCAAACATGGAGAGCCAGGGGTTTAAATTGGGGCTGGAAAACCCCCATGCACCAAAATGTTAAGACACTACCAAATGAGAGGGAGGAGAACCAGCAAATTGGACCCTTTGTTCACCCTGGGCACTAATATTGAGGGGCACAAAATGAGATCCCCCAGGGGCTAGCGACCACGTGTTTCTTCTTTTAATACATAGAAGCTGCAAGTGAGGAAAAAAACAGGGTTTTAATGGAAAAGCCTGACTAAAAAGAGGGACACATAGGGGTTAAGAACTTCCTGCGGGAGGTCCGGGGCAGAGAACTGGGAGGGAAAACCAGTAAATGAAATGATGGAAATGTAACAACAAAAAGCAAGAGGGAGTGGAAAGGGTTTTTTCCCAAGGCAACAGTAAAAACGGAAGACCAAAACGACCCCCGGGTTTTTCCCGACGGTGTAAGAAGCAAAAACAAAGTCAATAGAGAATGGAAAAAGTACAAAGGCGAGAACACACGAAAATAGGGGGAAACAGTCGCAGACCAGGAATGAACGCACGATAAGGGAAGGGGGCCCAGCGACATAGAAAATGACATAGCACAAATCAAGACTGAACCGAAACGTTTATACCACATCAAGGAAGACAACAGTCAAAAACCAGTGATCAATTAAGGACAGAAGTGAGAACTCACAAGAAATGATCAGGAGTATGTGAGGAGCGAACAGGAATTTAAGGGAATTTTTTACAGTAAAACAGGAAAGGGCTTGGAAGACAGAACAAAGGAACATCAGAGGGGAAAATACCAACAAGTGTTGGATGCATACAACAACTGAGGAGGATAAGAAGCTTTAATACCTTGACACCTCAACGGCGATGGGACCAACAACATCTCCCCATGGGGCCTTTAAAAAGGACAAGATGCCGGCGGGCCCCTAACCCCAATCTTCAACACATCCCCTTTAAAACGGGGAACTACCTGAGAAATGGGAAAACACTAATTATCCCCCCCTATTTAAAAAGGGAAAAAAAACAGGGACTAAACTACAACCTGGGCTCTAATTATTTTTGGCAATCATGGAGAAATTTCAGGAGGAGATGGCGAAAACCTGGGGAAAAGGGAAAAGATTTTAAATGAAAACCAGCGGGTTTTAGGAAGGGAAATCTTTATCACAAAACCCCTGGGGTTTTATGACAAGGGAACAGAAGTAAAACCCGAGAAGAGGGGGGTAATTGCGTTTTCCCAACTGCAGGGGAAAGGGCCCTTTTTCACAGTTCCCCACAAGAGATTAGGGAACTGGAGGATCAGGGGGCACGTAAAAGGGAGGGCACTGCAATGGGAAAAAATACCTGACAGGGAGGCAGCAACGGCATGGGACGTGAAAGGGATCACAGTGGGGGGCCCTTTTCGACGGGGTTCCACAGGGGGCAGTTTTAGGACCAGTGCATTTTTTTTATATGTGAACGACATATGGAAGGAATAGACTCTGAAGTGTCCCCGTTCGCAGATACGGGAAGTTGGAGAACATTTAAAACGGACGAGATGAGGGGGCTGCAAAGAGACCTGGGCAGGCTGGAAATTTGGGCCAGCAACTGGCTTCTCGAATTCAAAACCAGGGGCCCAAAAGCAAATCATGAAGATTGGGGGGGGCAAAGAAGACCGCAGACAGAGTATAGGGAGGTAAAGACAACAACCCCACCAGGGGAAAGACCTTGGGTGACCATAACACCGACACATCACCGGAGGCAACATCAACCAAATAACCGTTGCAGCTACGGGGGCCGGCAAACCTGAGAATACTTCCGAACCTTAATAAGGGAAACGTTAAACACTGTAAAACTGTGTATTTTAGGCCCTACTGGGTATGCAGCACCATCTGGAACCCACACCGGGCAAGCACGTCAAGAATTAAGAAATACAAAGGTTTTCATCAAAGGGTAGTCCCAGAGCTCAAGGGGAAAGTCGTACAGGAAAGGGTTAAGGGAAATCGGGCTGACGACACTGGAGGACAAGGGTCGGGGGGAAAATATAAAAATACAAGATACGCGGGAATAACAAGGTGGACAGAGATAGGAGTTCCAGAGAGGGGACACAGGGACAAGGGTCAAACGAAGCTGAAGACCAAAGAGTCACAGGGACGTTAGGGAAATATTTTTTCTCATAATTTGTCACAAGTGGAATAGCCCCACAAAATAAGAGTGGAGGGAGGGAACCATACTATTTTTTAAAAAGAGGTATGACAAAGCTCAGGGAAACAGAAGAGAGAGGATCCAGAGCGTCAGTGAAGAGGGGGGGGGCCAGGAGCTGGTCTCGACCCCTGCAACCACAATTAGGTGAGTACAATTAGGTGAGTACACACACCCACACCCACACACAACACAAACCTCCACACACCCCACCCCACACACCCACACACCCACACACACACACAACACACACACAACCACACACCACCACACCACACACACACCAACACAACAGGCCTAGTGTTTTAAACGACATGTCCTAGGGCAAAATGGTAACTAACACACAACACACACACCACACACAACCTACATACTTTAAGAATTTTGACAAAACTCAGGGAAACAAAGGGGAAAAGGATCTATGCTCATGGAAGGCAGGGTCAGGAGCAGTCCCGACCCCTCAAAACCGCAAAAGTGAGTCACACACACACACACACACCCCACACACACACACACCACACACACACACACACACACACACACACACACCAAAACACACACACACACACACACCGATAAAACAGGCCTAGTTCTAAACGACATTGCCTAGACAAAATGGTAAAAACACCACACACACACACACACAACACGCACACACACACACCACACACACACACACACACCCCACACCCCACACACACACCACCACCAACACACACACCACACACACACACACACACACAACACACACACAACCACACACCGGGGCAGAAGGTGAGAACCACCAAAAAATGATCAGGAGGGATTAGGAGCGAACAGGAGATTTTTTGGAAGTTTTTTTCAGTAGAGACGAAGGGGTGTGGGGAAACAGCACAGAAGGGAAAATCAAAAGGGGGAAAATACCAACAAGTGTTGGGTGACATGAACAACTTAGGAGGGGGTAAGAAGCTCCTAAGTGACCTTTACACCTCAAAGGCGATGGGACCGGGCAACATCCCCCATGGTCCTTAAGAAAAAGAGAGATCTGTGCGTGCTTTTAACCACAATCTTCAACACACCCTTGAAAATGGGGGAACAAACCAGAAATGAAACAGCTAAAGTAGTCCCCATATTTAAGAAAGGAAACGAAGCGACACTAAAACTCAGACCTGTCTCTACTGTATTGTGTCAAAGTCATGGAGTAGATTTTCAGGGGGAGGTGGTCGAACACCGGAAAAGGAAAAAATTATAAAAGAAAAAACCCATGGGGTTTATGGGAAAGGGAAATCTTGTATCACAAACTTCCTGGAGTCATATGAAAGGTAACAGAATAAAACCAGAGGAGGGTGGTAGAATTTCGTTTTTCCCAAAGCAGGAAGGCCTTTGACACGTTCCCCCCCAAGAGATTGGGGCAGAAGCTGAGGGTCGGCAATGTAACAGGGGGGGCACTGCAATGAACAGGGAAAACCTGGGAAGGAGGGAGCAACGAGTCATACTGAAGAGGGATCACAGTGGGCGCCTGTGACAACGGGGGCCCACAGGGTCAGTTTTAGGACCAGTGCTATTTTCTGAAAATGTGAACGACTATGGAAGGAATAACCCCTGAAGTGTCCCCTTTCGCAGATGATGTGAAGTTGATGAAATAATTTAAAACGGAAAGGATAGGCAGGAAATGCAAAGGACCTGGACAGGGTGGGGAGGGATCCAGTAACTTCTTTTCGAATTCAATCCTGCCAAATGCAAATCAGAAGATTGGCAAGGCAAGAAAACCGCAGACAGATTGCAGGTGACAAAGACTACAGACCTCACTCAGGGGGAAAGACCTTTGGGGGGACCATAACACCGGTACATCACCGGGGGCACAAAACAACCAAAAACCGCTCAGCATACGGCGCCCGGGAAACCTGAGAATAGCGTTCCGATACCTTAATAAGGAATCGTTTTAAAAAAACGTACACTGTGTATTTAGGGCCCAACTGAGTATCAGCCCAGTCCCGGAAACCCCCAGTCAAGCACGGGCAAAAGTTAGAGAAAAAAAAAAAGGGTTTTCAACAAGCAGTCCCAAGTCAGGGAATTCTTTCGAGGGAAAAGGGTTTAGGGGGAAACGGACTGACGACACTGGAACAAAGGGTCAGGGGGGACATGATAACGACATACAAAATACTGCGGGGAAAACAAGGTGACAAGATAGGGTGTTCCGAGAGGGGGCACAGGGCAAGGGGCCAACTGGGAAACGAAAACCCAACGATCACAGGGGCTTTAGGAAGTATTTTTTCACATAGATTTTTCAGGAATTGGGAAAACCTAGCAAGTGAATATTTAACAGAACCAACATAGTTTTAAGAAAGGTAATGAGCTCAGAACAAAGAGAGAGGACCTAGTACGATCAGTAAAAGGGGGGGGGCCCCGGACTGATCTCGACCCCCCGCAACCACAATAGGTGAATTAGGTGAGTCACCACACACACACACACACACACACCACACACACACACCACACACACGCACACACACACACACACACAGCTGGGCATGATTGCAAACAGCCGGTCTGCCCACGACCCATATTTTCGTAAGTATATTCCAAGTGCCACTATGCTCAGTGCTGAAGCTGCTCACGTGCCTCAGCTGCTGCACATTCCTCAAGCTGCTCACATTCCTCAAGCTCCTGCACAGTTTTTTAAGCCTGCACAGCCTCAAACGCTCACGTTCCTCAAGCTGCAGCACAGTTCCTCAACCTGCACATTCTTTTAACTGCTGCACAGTTTTTCCAAACTGCGCACATGCCTCAAGCTCTGCACAGTTCCTCAACTGCGCACAGTTCTTTAAGCTGCTGCACAGTTTTTCAAACTGCTGCACAGGGGCCCCAAGCTGCTGCACATTTCCCCAAGCTGCGCACAGTTCTTTAAGCTGCTGCACAGTTTTTCCCCCGCTGCTGCACAGTGCCTCAAGCTGCTGCACAGTTCCCAACGCTACATTCTTTAAACTGCTGCACAGTTTCTCAAGCCTGGGACAGTGCCTCAAGCGCTGCACATTCCTCAAGCTGATGCCATTCTTTAAGCTGCTGCCAGTTTTTCACGGGTGCGCACATGCCTCAACCCGCACAGTTTCCCAAGCTGCGCCATTATCAAGCTGCTGCACTTTCTTCAAGCTGCTCACAGTTTTTTTCAACTGCTACACAGTTTTCCCCAAAATGCTGCACATTCTTCAAACTGCGCACATGCCTCAAGCTGCTGAGGTGCCCCAAGCCCTACCAGTTCTTAAGCTGCTGCACAGTTCCTCAAAAAGGGTGCAAAAGTTCTTCAAACTGCTGCACGTTCCTCAACTGCTGCACAGTTCTTAAGCGCTGCACAGTTCTTGAAGCTGCTGCACATGCCTCAAGCTGCTGCACATTTTTCCCCAAGCTGCTGCACAGTTCTCAAACTGCTGCACAGTGCCTCAAGCTGCTGCCAAATTTTTTCAAGCTGCTGCACATCCCCCAAGCGTGCACAGTTTTCCCCAAGCTGCTGCACGTTCTTTAACTGCCACAGTTCCTCAAAACTGCTGCACAGTGCCTCAACGCTGCACATGCCTCAACTGCTGCACATTTCTCAGGGGTGCTGCCTTTCTTCAAACTTCTGCACATTTCCTCAACTGCTTTTCACAGTTCCCAAAACTGCTGCACATTTTTTCAACTGCTGCACAGTTCCTCACCTGCTCACAGTGCCTCAAAACTGCTGCAAAAAGTGCCTGAAGCTCGCACATTCCTCAAGCTGCTGCACTGTTCTTCAAGCTGCTGCACAGGCCCCAAACTGCGCATGCCTCAAGCTGCTCATAGTGCCTCAAGCTGCTGCACATGCCCAACGCTGCACAGTGCCTCAAGCTTTTGCACGTGCCCCCAAGCTGCGCCATTCCTCAAACTGCGCACTTTTTTTCAAGCTCCGGCACAGTGCCTCAAGCTTTCACATGCCCAAACTGCTCACAGTGCCTCAGCTGCTGCACAGTGCCTCAAGCGCGCACAGTTTCTCAAGCTGCTGCACAGTTCTTCAAGCTGCGCACTTTTTTTCAAGCGCTCACAGTTTCTTCAAACTTTCCAGTTCTTCAAGCTGCTCACAGGCCTCAAGGTCCTGCACAGTTTTTTCAAACGCTGCACAGTTCTTCAACTGCTGCACAGTGCCAAACTGCTCACAGTTCCTCAAGTGCGCAAGTGCCTCAAAAACCTTGCCATTTCTTCAAACTGCTGCACAGTTTCCCAAGCTCGCAGAGTGCCTCAAGCGCGCACATTCCTCAAGCGCTGCACAACCTCAAGCTGCTGCACATGCCTAACTGCTGCACATTCCTCAAGCTGCTGCACAGTTTTTCAAACTGCGGCAAAAGTTTTTTTAAGCTGCCCGCACCCGTGCCCAAGCTGCACACAGTTCTTCAAACTGCTGCACAGTGCTTCACGCTGCTGTACAGTTCTTCAAGCTGCTGCACAGTGCCCAAGCTGCTGCCATTCCTCAAACGCGCAAAAGTTATTCAAGCTGCTGCACGTTTTCAACTGCTGCACATTTTTTTCAAACTGCTGCCGTCCTCAATTGCTGCACAGTTCTTCAAGCTGCTGCACATTCCCAACGCGCACAGTTCTTCAAAAACTGCCGCACAGTTTCCTCAACTGCTACACAGTCCTCAACGCTGCAAATTCTTTAAGCGGCTGCAACAGTGCCTCAACTGCTGCAAAAGGTTCAAGTTACTGCCATTTTTCAAGTGCGCACTTTTTCCGAAGCTGCTGCACGTGCCTCAAGCTGCTGCACAGTTTTTCCCCAACTGCTGCACAGTTTTTTCAAGCTCTGCACATTCCTCAACTGCTGCCAGTGCCTCAAGCTGCTGCACAGTGCCCCAAACTGCTGCAAGTTCTTCAACTGCGCACATTCCTCAAACGCTGCACAGTGCCTAAGCTTCTGCACGTGCCTCAATGCTGCCAGTGCCTAACTGCTGCACATTGGCAGTCTGACAATTTAAAAAAAATTTCGCACCCCTTGCCTCCAGATAACAAATATAGAATTAGCTGTCATAATCATCAAAAACTACTGTAGGGTGTTCGCTCGGAAGCGCGCTGCCCATATAATTTCTACAGATAAATTAAAGCAAATGAGCAAAAACAATAAAAGGGTTTAAACAAGAATTAAATTTAAAGCAATTGAAGTGCCATGCGCATGTTGGCGATGGGGATTGGGAACGGGGGATGTTGCAAGAGGGGGGGTTTGGAACGAGGGGATGTTAACGAGGGGGGGTGGGAACGAGGGGGGTGTGTAACGGGGGGATGTGGAACAGGGGGGTGTGGTAAAAGAGGGAGGTGGTAAAGAGGGGGGTTGGTAACGAGGGGGGTTGGTAACAGGGGGATGGGCAAAAGGGGGGTTGGGAAAGAGGGGGGGTGGCAACGGGGGGATTGTAACGAGGGGATGTGGGAACGAGGGGGATGTGGGAAAAAAGGGGGGTGTGGGGAACGAGGGGAGTGGAACGAGGAATTTTTAACGAGGGGGGTGTTGGGAAAGAGGGGGATGTGGGAACGAGGGGGGATGTGGTAACGAGGGGGGTTGGGAACGAGGGGGATTGGGAACGAGGGGGATGTGGGAACGAGGGGGGTGTGGTAACGAGGGGGGTGTGGTAACGAGGGGGAAAGTGGTAACGAGGGGGGTTTTTTAACGAGGGGGATGTGTAACAGGGGGATGTTTAAAAAGGGGGGATTGGAACGAGGGGGGGGGGTAACGAGGGGAGTGGGAACGAGGGGATGTGGTAACGAGGGGATTGGGAACAGGGGGGTGTGGGAACGGGGGGGATTTAACGAGGGATGTTAACGAGGGGGGTGTGGAACGAGGAATGTGGGAACGAGAGGAGTGGAACGAGGGGATTGGGGAACGAGGGAGTGTGGGAAGAGGGGGATTGGGGAAAGGGGAGTGGTAACGGGGGGGTTGGTAAAAGGGGGGGTGGAAAAAGGGAATGTGGTAACGAGGGGATTGGGAAAGAGGGGGATGTGGAACGTGGGGGGTTGGTAATGGGGGGATTGGGAACGAGGGGGGTGTGTAATGGGGGGAATTTTTGGGGAAAAGGGATGTGGTAACGAGGGATGTGGGAATAAAGGGGTTGTAATAAAGGGGGGATGTGGCGTGATATGTGGGGAACTAGAGGATTGGTAATGATAGTTTGGGAACGGGGGGAGTGTAACGAGGGGATGTAAACGAGGGGGTGGGTAACGAGTAGGGTTGGTAACGAAGGGGGTTATCACGGGGGGATGTGGTAATGAAAGATATGTAACAGGGGGGTGTGGTAACAAAAGGGGGGTTATAACGGGGGGTGGGTAACGATGGATTGGTAAAGAAGGGATGTGAAACGATCGGGGGTGGGAACGAGGGGGGTCCGTAAGAGGAGGATGTGGTAATGAGAGGGGTTAGTAACGAGGGAATGTAGCAACAAGGGGGGTGTGGGAACGAGGGGGGTTGGCAACGTGGATTGGTGACGAGGGGGGTTTTGGGAAGAAAAGGGGTATAATGGGGGGTTGGTAAGATTGAAACGAAAAGGGATTGGTAACGAAGGGGATTGGTAACGAGGGGAATACAACAGGGGGGTGGGTAAAAAGAGATGTGGAACGGGGGGGTCGTAATGTGAGGCTTGGGAAAGGAGAGGGATGTGGTAATGAGGGGGGGGTTGGTAAGAAGAAGATGTGGGAACGAGGGGATCGGGAATGGACGTGGTAAGGGGGGAATGTTAAAGGGGGGGGTGGTAAGGGGAGAGATAAACGGGGAATATGGAAGGGGGAAGGTTAAAAGGCAAATCCGAATTTATTAAAACCTTCAAAAAGGGACTATAATCATTATTTTTTATAAAGTTCCTCCATCGTTTTTATCAGCACTTTTTTTTTAATTTCTGTAATCTGTCCGTTTTTCCCTTTAGGAAAAGACCTCTGGTCCTGAGGGAGCAAGCCCTCAATTGCTCCTTCGGGAAACATCGACCAGGAAAAAATTTCTCCCCCGACGATCCCACAGTTCAAGAAATGGTAAAAGCAGGTCTGTGGGGCGGGGGATTGGGGAAATTTTCCGTAGCGGATTTATTGCCGGTCATTTCACTGTCTAGAAACAACAGATTTCACGATCATTTTCCTCTGATTTTCGAAGTTGAGAAAAATTTTCGTAAATTAAAAACCCCTTTTTAATATCCTTGTTGGCAATATGTGTTGCATATTGAGCTCAAATATACATGCTTGGGTCGCACCAACTGCCTTGGGGTGGCGAAAAACCAAATTTGCAAGTATTGCAGCAGCGAGTATTTCAACACCCTCCCCTTTTGCCAAGAAAACAAAAAGAACCTAGGTGTTGCTACAGGGGTTTTTTGGTCGCATCCAAGGGAAAATTTAGGATCCCCAAAGGAAAAAACCCCAATGCTTGTCCGTCTTGCAATCGATTAAATCTCCAGGTTAATAAAGCGAATAAAAATTTAATCACGTAAAAAGCTGCTCGTGAAAATTTACTGGATAGACCCCAAAATAATTCTTGATTGAAAGGTAGGCACAGCCTACCGTGGGAAAGTCCTGCAAACACTTAAAAAAACCAAAATTTTTTTGAGATGATTGAGGGTTACAGTGAGAAAATTTTTAAAATTTTCAATGCAACAAATGAGATTTGGAATGTGGCGTCTTCGAAGCAATCTTTGAAGAAGTCTTCGAAGAAAGTCTTCGAAGCAAGTTTCGGACTGCGGGCCTCGAAGTTTCAGTTTGTAGTACCCAAAACAAATTCGCTGTCTTATGTCTAATTTAATTTAAATTAAAAACCTATTAAAAAAAAAAAACTAATTCGAATTGTAAAAAAATCTTTTTTTGGAATCGGACAAAGCAAAACATTCAAACGTGAAAACATAAATGTGCCATGAGCGATCAGAGGTCTAACTGCAGGCTCAACCCCCCGCTCAGGTTCAGCCACCATGAAGACAGATCCCAGCAAGAGGAGGGGGAGATATTAAAATCTACACTTGGAAAATTCCTAGAAGGAATGGTCCCGAATTGCACACAGAAAGACTCCCTACAAAGAAAAAAGCCCTAAGTGTCCGGGGCCCAAGATTTTTAAATTTGCCCCCACCAGCAAAAGGGAAATTTACCAATAAACCCTGGTTTGCCTTCAAGAAGAGCGGCAGAACTAAAGTCAGGCCGGATCAGCCAGGTTTGTGGTTCGTACTTTGGACTGGGGGCGGCCAGCAGTAAAGCCTGGTTGATGGGCCCCGACCCCCGGGGGTTTTGGTATGGGACCGGGCGGGGGGCGTTGACCCCGGAATACCCCCAGGAAACCTTGGGTAGATGACTAAATCAAGTTAAAAAGTACGTCAGTTTAACTCTAGTCGAGATATACTTAAAAATAAAGAACTCAATGAAATGACAGAATAAACAAAACCCAAATTTAAATGATCTTTCTCTGTGCAGGGCCCATTTATTAAGGTCAGCTGGTCGTAGGAACCCTTATACTTGGCATAGTCATACCAAAAACTGTTACCCCATGTGGTCATAGGCTTCCCTATATAACTGAAAAAATTATAAAAGACCAGCTTACCAGCAAATAAATTCCCCAAGCTATCTCTTTTTTTTCTTTATAATGAACACCATCTCCCAACAATATCAATATGTTTTGAAAAAAGGGAATGTGAAAAATACTTTAATATATGCAAGGGGGTTACAATGCGTGTCCCCAAAGAATTTCATTTAGCCAATGTTGATATGATTAATAAACTGCTACCATGCAAAGAACAAGGGGAAATGTTAATGGATTTGTAGGAGAGTAAAGAGATTTGGGGTAGGTATGAATGCTATTGAAACTACACTAAAAAAAAAGTTTTTCTTGAAGAATTCATTAGAGTATATAAAAAAGGGGGAAAAATGAAATAAAGATTGTAAGCAATGAGGATTTAAAAACAAGTGCCGGTCAGCAGAGAAGACAGAAACAGTGATAAAAACGTCTACATAAACAAAACACAAAGAGGTAGAAAAAAAAACAGAAATCATAAAAAATATTCGCAGAGAAAGTAAAAAATCATACCCCCCTCAAAGAAAAAAACTATATCTGACACAGAAAATGACGAAAATGTAAAGAAACATGTAAGTACTTTTAAAGGTAATTGCTATATAGAAAATGTTCAATAGTTTCCCCCACCTCGCAGCTTTTCTTGTGTTGAAAAAAAAATTGGCGTCGTTTTTGATAAAGACTGCAGTTTTTCACTTGAGATAGTAAATCACCACCTCAGAAAGGGAAAAATGTTTGACCATTTCACGTAAACCCGAACACATTGTACGAAGGTTTAAGAGAAAACAAAAAGGGACAAGCTGAATACTTTTAATGTACAGAAAGCCACTCGAGAGGAAATACAAAAAAAGTGTCTTTCAACCCCAGGTTAAAATCTAAAAACATAAAAATACAATAAGAACTGGAGAGAATTAAATATAAACCCAGCAAATAGAAGAGGGAAACACTACCAAGTTATAACAAAACTTTAATCAAAATATAAAAGTAAATTCCCCTTCTTGCAGTCATGGTTATACAAGGAAAATCTAAAATTAAATGAAAAAAAATGGGCTCCTCACTGAAAAAAAGGATTTTTTTGGGAGCTTTCCCCAAAAAAAGGGGGATATTTTTTAGACAAGGATTTATGTAAAACATTTAATTTGAATTAATGTAAAAAGAGTAAATAAGTTGCAAAAAAGGAGTGGGGTCTTTGTGTAAAAAGTTCCCCTTTGGGGTACGAACATTTAAATAAATTGATATGGGTCAGTACAAGGTACAAAGCTGCCGTCGTAAAAGGCAAAAATTTTCCCCCAACAGATAAGGAACGCAGGTGGCTGCTTTGACACTCTTAAAAAATTCTTCTTATCCTCCTCGAAATAATCAATTTCCCAAAAATGGAAGATGTAACTTTCTTTGTTCCAGAAGCACTACTGGGGAGAATTCTTCCCCAACCCGAACACATCAAAAAACCTAATAAGCCCAAAAAAGTTTGAGCTAAACCCAAAAAAAAGCAACTAACCCCACTAGAAACGTTAGATTCAGTCGTGAGATCTTTAAGGGAAAATAATCGAAATACAGTAAGACTGCTGTATTATCTCAAATACAATATATGCGATACGCATCATAAAGTATAAATACTAATCTTCAAATTATAAAAAATGATGTTAAACAAAAAGTTAAGTTTAAAACCTTATAAGAGAAATGATACTTTTAAAAAAAAAAGGGACTCAGTGTTGTAATATGTCTTTTTCCCGACTTGTTTATCTGAACTCTTTTTCTTCAGTTGTCAATATCATGTGCAAACGTTACAAATTTTTGCTAGCGTACAAAATAACCCGCAAAAAAAGAGAGAAGCTACGACGACGTTTCGGTCCGACTTGGACCATTGAAAAAAGTCACACTGTACTTTGTCAATGGTCCAAGTCGGACCGAAAAAGTCGTCGTAAGCTTCTTTTTTATGTGGGGTTATTTGGTATTGTTCCGTCACGGTATTGTGCCCCGTTTTTTATTGGCCTATTTCCACTTTTTTGACCTCGGTTTTTGGCTTCAATTTCTACTTCCCTTTCTTTAAGTCTTTTCACTTTCTGTATGTCAAAAATCGACATAAAATCAATTTTATATTGTGAGGGTTTTTTTCATAAGCTTTTTTCATTTTTTTCCCATTGAAACATCCCCACATTTGGACCCCGGGCATTAACTTTCCCCAAATTCCGGGGATTCGGCGTACCTCCTTCAACCCTTTAACCCCTCCTTTTTTTCCCTGGTTCGTCAGCGAAATACCATTGATTTTTTTTCCCTCGTCAAGGTCATTAATTTCGAACAATGGAAAGGCCCTTTTCTCTGTTGCAGAAAAACGAGCCTCCCTATCAATATCACATCACATTGAGGCTCAGCCATAAGACACTTTATCCTTTCCCCGGCATAGCTTTAACAACTAGAATTTAGTAACAAATTTGCCACCGCCCTTAAGAATTTTCCCGCCGAAAGCTTCGAAAATTACAATATGGAATAAAGTTAGAAATTTCCCTTTTAAAATTTAAAAAATTATATGTAAACCTAGTCAAAAAGTTTTATTTTCCAATGTTTAAGGTATTTTATTCCTTAAAGGGCCTGATCAAAAGGAGGTTCGTAGGACAATCCAAACTGAAAATGGTTTTCAAAAATCCTTGCCATGGGAAGGGTTGCGAAAAGTATACTAGGTGGGGAAAATCTGATCCCTAATTAGGTAATTGGATTTCATAGGGTTTGTAAAGTTTCGAATACTTTTATTTTGGCTATGCTTTGTATTTTAAAATTTAGGCACGTTTCCCCAGTGAAAGTAGCCAAATGAAAAAATTTAGTATGTTGCATTTTTTGTTTATTTTTATTGTCGGTTATTTTTACAGTCATGCTTCCCTAGAACCCTAAAAATTAATTAAAGGCCATTAGGGACCGGTACCCGTGCAGTAACTCAGGTGTGATACATCCTAACACCACGGGCATCTCATGAAGTGGGAAAAATGCGTTTATTTTCAAAAAGGACAACTTGTCGGGGGATCCCAATATCAGGGAGATAGTTATGTGGGTGACCCCAACCCACAAAAACACTTTACTGCCACGTGACTTTTTTACATTATTTAAGCCCTTTTTTAGTAAATTTTTTTTATAGGTAGTGGGGCGAAAGTTTCCTTAATAAATGTACAAGTGTGCACATTCAAACAAAGTTTCCCTTTTTTGTCAGAAATGAGTTAACACAATCAACTCCGCTAGTTCTGTCCAAAAACTTAAACAGTAATTACGGGCAGCCTTAAGAGATCAGTGAACTCCGCATTTCCTGCAAAGAGTTCCAGTAACTTTGGGTAAAAATTAATTTTTTTTTCAAAAATATTCTTTTTGGTCTTGCGCTTTAATAGTTTTGGGCCCCAAAAAGTATAAAGTATTTGGCTAAAATTTTTAAGTTCAGAGTGTGAGTAACACCCAAAATTAACTTTTTAATCTCCTAGACATTCAACTCAGACAGATACTGTCTGTTTTACAGCCCTTATTTTTTGTTTTATTTATAAAAAACGCTCAAAAGAACTTGATTGAACTTTTTTTTTTTAGCGGGGGGTCGAAGTTATTTTGAGAACCCGGTCCCAAAACTAGTTAATATTATAAAAATTTTTGGGGTGAGTTTGGGTGAAGTGTGAAATTACCCAGTGAAAAAAAAAGGGCTTTAGGGTCACAACAAAAGAACCTTATGTAAACTGCTGTGATCCAAAAATATTCAAAGTGGTACCACCCTAAAAAAAATATTGCCCCGGCAAGTGTGGAATCTTCAAGAAGGTGAAATTTTTGAATCCCCTTTCCAAGTAAAATATACACTAATTTGGCGGCTCTGTGGTTAAAAAAACAGTCTCAGAGAAGCCAAAACCTAGTTCTGGTGCTAGGATAGGAAATCCCTTAAAAACTGGGGTTTCAAATAATCACAAAAAAAAAAACTGGTTATCGCACTGCCAAAAATTGGCGCTGAATCATACAGCAAAAAGCCTCTCATGTTCAGTGCTTTTAAACCTCTTTGGCAATTTTGAAAATTTATGTTTTGTTGAAGCTTAGTTTTTGAGCTCCAATTCTGGGGGAAGGGGAAACGGATTTTTAAAAAAACCCCCCAGTCGTAATAAAAGACAGTGAAATAAACAGGGATTGTCACAGTTTCCCCGAAGGGAGTTCGGGGACGGGGTCTGAACATGTGTTTATTTCATAAGGGTATTTGCGCAGTTGGGAAAAATGAAGGGGAAAAGTAACCCCTTATTTAAAACTGATATGTTAAATTTTTAAAATAAAAATATATATTTATATTTATATTATTATATATATATATAATATATATATTTTTATATATATATTTATGTTTAGTAATTTATATTATATATATTATATATTTTATATATATATATATATATTAAAATATATATATATATATGTGTGTGTGTGTGTGTGTGTGTGTGTTGTGTGTGTGTGTTGTGTGTGTGGTGTGGGTGTGTATAAAAAAGGGCTGCTTTTTCCCCCCGGGCAGGGTGACCCAAAAGAAAGTCCAAAAATTTATTCTCCGTGTATTTAACTGGAAATTTAATTCCCCTTTTTAAAAGTGGTTTAACACGTTACATTCAAATGAATTGCAATGTGAAACATTGGGTATCTTTCTTTAAACATTTCGCCATTTGTGGCTTTATCAATACATTTCATGGACAAAATATGAGATGTAGAATATATGGAGAGGGTGATGAAACCTTTGTCTTGAATTAAAAGCACAGGAAGAGTGGTGCTTAATACTGCCCGTCAGAGGACGTAAGCAGACGAAGCGTTGTCACGGGTAGGGGGGAACCCCAATAAAAGTAGGTCATCCAAAAAATTGGGCTACGGTGCTCATCGCCTGCTCCCGACGAGGGACTGTGCCTCATCTTTCACGTCTGCTCGTCTGCTTAAAAAGCCACTGAATGGCGAAATATCTACAATTAAAAAATTAAGGATAAAAAAGGTACATTTCAATTCTAAGCGAGCTTTGTCGAGTGAGGACCCTTCCCTGCATCGGAGACACCAACTCATCACGCAGTCCTCAGCACTGGGAGACAAAAATAACCCAGTCCCTTTGTTGTGTCAGGGCTCCACCTCAGTCCCCCGAATTATGAGAGATACGCCAATATTCTCAGCATTGAGGAAAAACTCCTCCCAGTCCCCAGTTTCTAAGGAAAAAAAACCCAATCTAGTCCCCAGCAGGACTAAAACCAGCGCGTCTTGCAATGCTGGTATTTGGTTTTGGAGATAGTGAGTCCGGGATGGCTTAAATTTAGTAAGGGTCAAAGTGCCCTTTTCAAGACCTATTTACCCCTTCTGCCCTTTTACAAAATTCGTGAAGGGCTTCACGAAATTTATGACATTTAAAAAAAAATTGTAATAAATTTTTCAAATGTTCCATTTTAAAATTTCGTAAAATTTTGAAATTTTGTTTTAAATATCACAAAAAATTGTATATTTTTAAAACTGCGTAAATATATATTTTACCAAAAAGTGTTGGAATTTGCCAAATTGTATTCATGTTTTTAAAATATCCATTTCTATATACATATTTTAAATTAGAAAAAATTAGAATTAGAACAAATTTTTAATGATAAATATTTTCACTGTTCTTGGGGTTTCCTGCTTGACAAGATTGGTTTTATCTCAGAAAATGATAAATGATGAAATAAACACGTGGGAAATAAACACTTTGGGGGACCTTTATGGTGGAAACATTTGCCCCTCGCGGTTTTATCAGTCCAATCAAAAAAGAA